>JAQFZQ010000078.1:0-54604 GCA_034696005.1 Glomeris marginata | reverse complement strand
TGCAGCAGCCATGTCTCATGTATGCCATTGTTTCACATGCAGACCTGCAGCAGTTAACGAAAATTTCTGTAAGGGTTTAACTTAAAACTTAGCTATACGAGAATTTCATTTGCTGCCCAGGCAGACCAAAAGGAGACAACCATTCAAACTAAACTATAGTCCGTGTACTGAAAGATGAAAGGGAAATGTAACAATTATTACTGTTTTGTATAGATACCAGAAATAACAGTAAAAAGTACACCAATTTCAAAACTTTTGTTTTCTTTCTGCCACTTAACATATCCTATTAGTATTTTAGACATTCATTGGTAACCCTGGGAAACTAGTACATATTGCCACCAGGTGTCGCAATCATCACTGTCTCTAGAGGGCTCGAGAAAGATAAAGATGCAGGTATAAACTAGAAAGCAGCCCCAGAGGGGCCAAGGCCATTTTATGTATTAATGGAAAATAGCACAAATCCCAGATCTAGTGTAATTATTTTCAAGTTGGAAGCTGCGAGCAAAATCTCATTAATGCCACACCAGTAACATTTGAACAACAATTAGCCTATAATTACTGGAGGAAAAGGGGAACTAGGGTTCTCCCCTTAGAAAGGTTTGGGGGAGGGGGGCGAAATGGGCAACGATATACAGTTAACACCACCATCCAAGATGCACATCTCAAATTAGCTATACTATACAGTATGTATATTCATTCAATGTTGCTCGATTTGTTGTTGTGTCATCCAATAAATTCGCTCTCAATATGCCTTTAATATAAAAAGAGCAACTGTCAACTCTAATCAAGACGCCTACAGACCTTTTTAAATCTCATCAGCATCATGTAAGACCTTGCTTTGCTATTGCATCTATCATTAAATATAGAAATTCTTTAAAAAATTCCAGCATAAACACGGGATTCATTTCAGCATTCTAGATGCAAGTAATTAAGGTTCAATTTATTAAGTTATGCCCTTTAATTACTACTTTTATTAACAATTAGAAGGCTTATAATACAAGGTATTTCATTTTAAAAATTGGTTGTTGATATTCATGTGAATTGACATTAACATAATAAATTGTGAAATATTAAAAAAATTCAGTTAAATCAACAGGTTAGTTCACTAAATTCAAAACTGAAATACATTAAATATGCATGTTATTTTAAAATCACTGGAAGCTTTTCTTACAAAACAAAGTTTTATACAGTGAATACATAATTCAAAACTACGAGTTTATTCCAGCTGAATATACAATATTTTCGAACATTCTCCTTTCAAATAAAACAATATATATTATAGAATTTATGTAGAAACAAAATTTGCCTGCAGGAATGCTTGGCAGGAATAAATAAAGTAAGAATATTAAAGAAACCTACATTGAAATTATTGAACAATATTTCATCTAAAATACATAATAAATTTCATCTCTATATTGATCAGTGTAAATATTTCAATGTTTTCCACAAAATATTCCATAAGTTGAAAAGTTTTATAATAAAATACTGGAAAGACAGACATTTGAATAATTTACGTATCTTCTAGAGAGAATAATATTTGGGGTGAATCGATAAAGATTTTGTCATTGAAGATCCAATATTTCATTTTCAAAGTATTTTATCCTCCAACTATTATAGCAGATGTCAACCGATTACCAAAACAATTAATTTAATTCTATATGCAATTATTATCCACAAATCAAAAGAGGAATGCATTCAATAAAAGTTTATTTGTTTTGGAAACTTTTCTCATGCTATAACAGAATTAATAACAATATTATCGCAAGAGATTCAAAAGCGGCCCCTTTGGCTTCCCCGCATTACACAACCAATTTTGACATTTTCCTTCATCTGAAATTAATATGCAATAATCTTTCTTATGCACCGTGCATTTTGCACAAATAATAAAATCGCATTTCACGTTTTTCAGTTGCCTAGGTAGATTTTTTCAAGTATTTTATTACCAACAGGGTTGAACAAACTTATTAGTGCCAAAATGCGCCTATAAATTGTTAATTAACCTTTATTCCTGCATCATTTTATTGCAAACAAAAGCGGTTACAATAAATAATAGGTATATGTTAGCACAACAAGCATAATAAATAACTACCAGTACTGTAAACAGGTTATATTGCGCTTTCATCTTTCTCTGAAATTATGATATATCACGTTTTAATGGTATTTTTTGGTCTTTTTATATAGGGAACAAAATTAGGAAGCGGGTTGTTTTTAGCATAGATATGCATTTAACATGAATAACATACTGCGGAAATGTGCTTTTTATTGCTGTATGTCTCTTTAATCATTTGGACTGAAAATGCTTTCATTACATTTAATTACATATTACTGCAAACTATATTTTGTATACAGCAACAAAACTAAAATTGTCAATACATAGATATATGTAAATATTTGCAGTGACATGCCCATTTCCCCGTGAAATACAAATGTCACTGCCAAAGTTTTGCTTCAACCTTTGGCCTTCCATCAAGTTCCTTACGTATTCCTTTATACATAACTTAATACAATGTTTCGAGCTACATATATATGATATGTACCATACTGGAATTATTAATAGGGAAAAATCGAAGGTGCACAATGTCGTTCCAGATGGAAGGGAAAATTGATTTTACATGTTGCTTACAAATGCAAAGTGTATTTTAAGATATACAAAAGTCCCGGGGATATATTTCCACCATGCTAAGTTGAATTTAAAAACTGCAGTTAAATCATTAAGCAGCAGACATTTAGAAGTTATCTACAGGGCACATTTTTGTTATTTTAACTGCAAATTCGTCAGTTACAATTAAGAAAATAATGAATATTTAAGACAACATTATTTATACATTTACAGAATATTTTAAATATTATTTACTATATAATATTTCCTCATTTATAACAATTCATTATTGCACACAGTTATCACAATACAGGACATACACTTGCATGTATTATTTAATTTTCATAATTTTTTCTTCTCGGACATTTAAATATTTATAAGTTAAAAATTAAAGTTTCAAACTTTATTTCTGTATATAGGACATGTTAATTATTAGCAAAATCGGAACGAAGCTGTTACAAGACCAGATTTCTGTTTTATTCCTGTCAACAATGCACTAGACACTGGAAATAGACACTAACAGCTGTGGGAGGTTGAGGAAAAAATTATCTTCTGCCGAAAATACCGACAAGAGCGAGACTTGGTAATCCTCGAGAACAGCATCCCAAATCGGAATTGGATAAAAACGAGGTAAAAAGTGAGCATATATATACTCGTCTATCATCTTTCCTGCCTAATAAATGTACCGAAATTACTCCAATAAATATAAGATGCCGACTAATATATACTAGGATTTGGCAAGAATCACTCGGCTGTAAGATCATTAATGAAAATTGTGCTTTTCAAAAGACGCCGACTTCTCAATAAATCAACATGTATTTCCTGCACAAATTCTTAATGCATATCATTCCTTGAATACAACATCCAATATTCCTCTCTTTAATTAACAAAACTACACTTAAACTAACGAGTTCCTAATCTGCAAAGTTAACTGAAATTAAAATGGCTCCAATAACAGGAAAATTAACTGAAAATTAGATTCCTGTACATTTTACAGAACAAAATCTGCAGAGGTAAATATACAGGGCGAGTCATTGAAGTCCGACCCGCCTTTTATTTTGGATACACTTGGATGAATAATTTTGGATTTTTTATATGTGTATATGGAACTTGTGAAGAATCGAGAAACCAAACGTTCACTGACCTTGACGCAGATTTTCAAGGTCAGTGAATTTCTATCTTTGAAACCGTTAGCGTCAGGACCCTAGCATGAATTACAAAGTTAAAGAGCACCCTGTATTTAGCATTAGTACAAAGTTTCGTTAATTTTTAAAAATTCTACGAATTCATATGAATTTTTGAAATTGTTACTGGCAGCACACATAGCATTAATCCAATGTAAACTATAGTGTACAAACACGTTGCCTGCATTTATTTAAAGTAACTTTTGTTTCTAGTATACTGTAGTGTTTGTGTTCAATGTTTTATTCGCACGTGTTTTTTTCCCCAGGTAACTTTTCCACCTGCTTCTACTAGTTAAATAATAAAATTCGTGTTTGGCCTGCTTAATATCCAAGGAAAATCATTAATGCCCATATTTATGAGCTTACAATGTGTACTCATATCGTTTCGCAAATTGCCAATTATCTACATTGGTCACGTAAACATGTTTGTTGGCATTGTTACTGCTCCATGCAAACGGACCACCAATAAACAATGACAAGCAAGGGACCAGTTTGGCTTACTTTTTTATATATGTACATTATGTGAGTAATAATTGGATATAGTGACCTCGGCTATGATAGCATAATTGCTCTAACTTTCACGCTACACCACTCTCCCTATATATTTAACCTTGGTTACAGTGTATAGACACTTTGAAATTCATCTTGCTGTTCTAAAATGTATCAATTTCAAATTTTTACATTTTCAAATCTATTTGCAAACACGTGTAATTTCATCTTGTATATTAATTAAATCTATATTATTCAATTTACTCAGGTTTCATTGCAGTGGATGATCAATTATTTAAAACGCTATTTAATTGCATAAATTAATTACTATTTATCAACGAATCTATTTATTATAAATGCAGATCTCGAGAATAATAAAATACATATAGCTAAAATATAATTCTTCTTAAAAAATGGCATTTATAGTTATTTTATAAACATTACTCAGATTTTAGCATTATTATATTGCGCATGAACTTGGTTTCAAGCAGGATAATTAATTAAAATTCGCCTCATTTGACTGGAAATTATAAAGTGAAAGGGGTAACAAAAAACATTAATCTCACTTAGAGTTGCACCAAGATGCAAATTCGGTGAAAGATGCTTATCAATATGCGTGGGGAATTACAGCAAGCGCACATAAGTATGCAAACACACAGGACTAAAAGCAGAAAATATGGCAAATGCCTATTTTACAGACATGTGCACATTTATCATACATGTATACGAGTACACAGTATAACTGCACGTATTAAACATTCACATTTCAGCCCATTTTCCATATACATAAGCATGGAAACCCACAATTGTACTATATCGAAGTCAACTATACAAAAGCTACAAACACAAACATATGGCCCAGCCATTATATAATATGCTAGATAAATAAAAATATTATTGTCTTACCTTGGTTTATAATTGTTGTGGTTGCAAGTTGTTTATGGGATGACAAACTATACCTGAAAAATAAATTCATTTTTAGAAGACAGTTGCAAAATGTAATATTTAATTTATAGTATAAAGGAAAAGTTATTAGATATTTAACAGTTTCACATTTTTAATATCTCTAAATTCTTCTTGACATGAGAACATTCCTCCAAAACCCTTTGAAAAGCTGTCAAGTTGGACCCTTGTCGTCTTCAAAAATAATATTTGACTGTCATATGCAGAGAGAGAGAGAGATTCAACACAAAAATGACAAAATCTTCTGTCACATTGTCAAACTTCAGCAAAAACTTTTACAATATCTATACAATTTCTCTTCCAATTATACTAATAGCTGAACTTTTAAACGGCGAACTACATTTACTGCTATAAAACCACTTCTAATTTGTAATACTTTTTTAATCTAACATCTGCATTTACATAAAATCAATTCACATTTGTATATGCAGTATTAAGTTATATTATAAATCATCGATTGCAACCATTTATAATTTCTATTAAGCAATTAAATTTTAGGTTTTTGTAACATTTGCTGCAAAAACATTTAGTAGCCTACTTACAAACTTATTGATTACATTATTTATTATGGAAAATCTAATCAACTCCACACATTTTATTGTATTTACATTTAAGTATGATCAAGCTCCCAAACTTCAAAATCACTTATAACATTAATGTATACCTAAATCTGACAAATAAGTATATGTAAACATTGTTCTTATTTTGCAATTAAATATTAAAAAACATGTTTAGTTATTAATTTAATGTCATTTGAAATCAAAATCTTGTATTATCTCAAAGTAACCTGTTGGTAGCTGTAATCCTACAATTGAATTTATTGTGTTTACTAGTACAATGTAATGTCAAATGGGCTGTGTGAAATTTAAACCAGAATGCAACCATGTGGTATATGTGTGTGTTGCAGGTTTTGAGGGCTTCATCTAATTTCATGAGTTGATGAACTGAATGCAGTAGATGCAATCAATCTGCGACCAATCAAATCGATCCACACACACAAATAGAGGGACACATTGGCATATAATCAATCTTAAGGGAGACCCTGAGCAATAAGAGGAGAGAAAATCGTCTCGGGACAATGAGGACAAACCAAACCTCTAACTCCTTCAGTCAACACACTCTACTATCGATTTATTGACATAAAAATACTGCACTTGTCCCAAGTGAGAATTGCTCTCCAAACAAGAATCCAGTTGACAGTCAAACTTGAAAAACAATAACATGTCTGACGATCACTTAAACCCCAAAACAAACATAAATTAGTGTAGATTGAAGCATTAAGAGCATGTAGAGTCTCGTGTTTTCAAAACCAATCTTTCACGAGTCTTGTCATTTTTGAAGCTTGCACAGTTGATGGGCCAAATATAATAACAAAAACATCCTTGCCTCCCAAAGTGTACAACAAACTTTTTCATTACAAGTCCCCGAAAAAGTTTCACTTGTAATCTTTTCTTAACCTTTAACAACTTAAAAACAGCAGCAGGAACAACATGAAAACTTTTCAACTTTATGCAGCTTTAGTCACATTATTGCATTTTGAATTGTTATTATTTTAAAATACATATTATAAATAATACCAATAATTATAGACATTTATTTTAATATTTGCAACAATTATTATAGGAACCACTTATATGGGTAAAAAGTTTGCAACACCCAGGCAAGGACCACAGACATTAGTGGCTCCCCCTTGTGGAAGTTGCATGTACCACACATGCATTAAACTCTCACCTCAACTTGATATTTTCTATTATGCTGCCATTTTTTAATCAAAATAATAATTAATGTTCAAATATAGAACTTTTTAAATGCAATTTATCATTTCACAAGGAACATTCACAAAATGTCACAATTTATAACAATGTTATTAATTAGTAGCTTAATAAGGTTCAATCTGGCAAGGGGAAAAGTAAAAAATAAAAAGGAGTAAAAAAAGTTTTTTTGGAATACATTGGGTTTCTGAACAAGAAGCTGTAAACACATAAGTGTTGTTGCTATTGTTAAAACAGTTGTGGGTAAAAAAATACTCAGCTGGAAGCAACCCAAGAATAAACTGCTAAATGTGGCAATCTTCAATTTGCACCATAATCTCAAGCTAAAAACATTAAAATTTTACGACAGATGCATGTTGGGTTCTTCTGTGCAAATTTTTTAACCTCTACACACCGGTTTTCATATTGGTGTAAAAGCATTTTAAAGCTACTTTCATTGAGCAAAATGATTCAAAATGGCGGCGAAATGTAATTAGGGCCGAGTGCGAAAACGTTTCCGCAAGCAATTTTGTGTCGAATTTCTAACGGGGCAAAAAAATTAAGAAAAGACATTAACGCATTTTGCATTTGCATAAACTACTTTCTTATATTTCCCGAATGCTCTTAACTTTTATCTCATTGCAACCAAATGCAAATTACACCAATTTCAAAACACACCTTTACCCTACAACTTCTTCAATCGATACTGTTGCAACAAAACACTATTATTTACACATGAAATTATTAAATAAAACAAAGCATCAAGGGGCTGTCTATAAATTATGTAATGCAATTTAGTTATAATGGCCAAATCCCACTTATGTTTTCAGAACTATATAAAAATTAAGGAGATAAAGTTGGACTTTAAGGATTAGTAGGAAGTAAAAACCAGAAGGTTTAACAAAAAATCCCAAGCTTTTAAAAGCACAACAGCCATGTAGCTGGCCAACAAGGAAAGCAATTTGTCAGAGTAGACAGCAAAGAGAAAAGAAAATTGAAATTACCAGCCAAACATTCTCAAAGTTTCTACCTTAAAAGTTCCCAAAGTTTTCTCGTTAATTCTACACACCATTTTCTTTCTCAGCTTATTCTCGAAATCCTCATCCCAAGACACCTGCAACATTTCTCCAAGATCTTTAGCCTAGCACACACTCAAAAAAGAACAAGAAATGCTCTCGTTTCAGCAAAGAAAGCAAAAGGAAAGAAGGAAGACAGAAAAAAAAACTATTGGAGAAAAATACTGTTCCAGGCAGAAGGGTAAATTTACCAAATGGTCGTAAAGCCAACAGTAAAAACCAAAAATGTGGTACTCAACTAGGACCAAGCCTAACCAATACTCTAGAAATTGGATCGTCTGACATGATTAACATCAACATGGTAATGAGCAACGACATTTATTGTTACTACTTGCATCTTCATTTGGTCGTATTTTGTAAAGCAATTATACAAAATGCCAGAATGTAAATACTACATATTCAATCACAGGACTGACTTGCATGCAGCGCCCCTAACGGCTAACCGTCCAACTAATTAACACAGGACAATTTGAGCATAAAATGCCTCATTGAAACCACTCACTTAATTCCAGCTCATTCCCTCAGTTAATTCTAATATTGATCAACACAATTATTAAGTGTTTTAAATCCAACACTCCACAAACATCTGATCCACTTCCAATTTTCTTACAAATTTAAAAGAACAACCAGAAGTTCTTCTATAGTTCAATTTAAGGATTAACATGTGATCTTCCACATAAGCTTTCACAATATTTTTGGGTACATAATATACATAAAGAATAAAGTTGAAGAGGATTATTTTAGAGATGGTTGGGCACTTGGAAATAGTCATCAATAACAGGTAGATCTGGCTGTCATGATGTAGCAAAAGGGGGAAAAAGTAGAAGAAAGACTGGTGTCACTTGACCCACTTCCACCTGCAAGTTTCGCACGCCACAGCTTTTTAGCAAATTAGATCTGTCAATAAATAGCGAGAACCAATCCACTTGGAAACAGGAAACATCCACAAAACACCACAGTCAAACTCTTCTTCCATCTTTTTTTTTTCCTCAACTTTATACCACTAGAGTTTGGTGGCACTGCAAAGAAAACAGTTTCCAGTTTTCCCAACAATGTTGTCATCAGAGTGGAGAAACCATTAATCAAACAGAACAACATTCCCCATGTCAAATCAAGAGCTTACATAATAAAACAATTAGATTACAACATAACTCTACTAGTATATGAATTGTGGTCATTCAGTCCTGATACTGGTCCTTGAACAGCCTTTCGTGTAAGCAGGGATAGAATTCTTAACCCCAAGTCAATGCTCATACTAACATACAAACTTAATTCCCCCTCAAATTATTTCCCTAGTGAAATTAAATGTATTCCAATTTAAACTCTGGACGCCATTGGTAGTTAGTTATAACTGCAACAATTCCAGATTTACCCTTGAATTGCACAATTATTACAACATTCGTTTTCCCAGTAACATTATTGTATATCTTTTCAGAAATGTTTACCTGAATATCCATGGGCTTTGAAATTATTTGGGTGGGGGATATTATTTGGATTTTAAAGTTTAGGTTCAAAAACCCCAAACCCAATTAATTTCTCCGGGGAACTAATGCAGCACTTTACAATAGTAATTTTAAACAGTATTTAAATTTCATATCAACAGAATCAACATTGGAAACCCGTGTAATAAATAATATTATATATAACACATAAAATTAAATGTACTGAGGCAAATCAATCAATAAGTATCACCTTTTATTTTATAAAATGAAAAGTTTAATAGTTATGCAAAATCCGAAATGTACACGTGGAAGCCACATGTTTTAGCTTTATTCATTACAAAAATTACATCTCTCCAGACATTTCAGCAAAAGTTTTAACAAACCCCTACTCTTAAAAGTTGTCACATGGAGTACGCATTTAACTGTGACGCTTCAACTAAGTGAATTTCCCTATTTAAGTTTACCAACATTAATTTAATGCATTTATGAGTGCAAAATATATATGTAAATTTTCTTACTGAAGCCCGGGATTCTATTCAAAACAAACCGGTTTGCTTACATTGGAAACCGGTTTTTAATTATTGACCGGGTTTAATTGGAGACCGGCTTATGTTAGAAAATTTACGGTAGTATAATAAATAGAAAATCGTATTGCATAAAGTTACATTGTGCCAAATATTTTGCACTACGCAACACGTGCAGCAAAGTGCGTATTATATAATTATTGTATACATTAAAGTGCACATTTTGCATGCTGCATCGTAACAAGATAATAACATTGCAAGATAATATATATCCCTGGAACAAATTGATACACTGCCAATAACACTTTACTGGCTTTCTGCACACTTGCCAAGTGCACATACATGCATGCCAAAGTCTTCGTTTCCCAATTTCTACGGCAGCCATCTTCGCGCAGATTAAAATATCCCCGTGCCAAAAAATGATATCAGCCTTACGAAATATCATGCTTACTCTTATATTCTCATATATTGTTATCAAGGAGATAAAAAATAGTACTCCATCACTGCAATATTTAGAGCCCACATCCTGGGAAAAAAAAGTTACAAAGCAGATTTCGCTTTCAATCAATTAAGAAAGTGAGTAATAAATTCACAACGCTTTAAATTTATTACATGGAAATAGATTTTCCTAGGTAAACATTTAAAGTAGAAAAGCAAAGAGAAAGAAATCTCCAATTCCCAGACACATTGCAATTTTTAACACCGATATACACACAACACGTGATTGTTACACGTGAAAGTCGCAGCAAATTTCAGCATAAAAATGAAAATCCGTTTTTATTAATATTTCCCAAAAGAAAAAGCTAATAAAATCTCCTCTCTTTGCTAAATACCATAAGCTGCTGGCAACACTTAAAAACACCCAGCTTCTCCAGAGAGAGAGGGTAAAAAAATTGCTAAAACTGCAATTTATATTCAATGACTACGTCAATGTCACATTGTAGCATTTTCCTCAATTTTTCCGGTGAAACTTGATGTAATTAAAGTGAAATTCCTTCATAAATGAAAAATATGTGACGGACGTTTTAACGAGGCATTTGCTTCACAACATATACATACTTATTATGCTTTTATAGATAGAAAAAAGTACTTTAATGACATTCAGAAGAGATGCATCATGTCCCACCAGTTGGTGAATTTTTCTCTTGCATTAAATAACAGAGCCCTTCAGAATTTCCATTATTCATTTATTCACATTATATTAATGTTCATCACATAGGCCTAACGAAAAGTGGTGATAAAACATGTATTCACCGACTAGTTGTCTCATGAAAAATACAATTCAATTCCCAGAACCGGATTACGAGAGTAAAAAATTGTTTCTTGCCAGCAAAATGTCAAGGTATTTCATGCCATATTTTCTTTCTATATCTGTCTTAGAGTAATGCAGTAATGTAATAATAAAATTCACATTCTTTATTCAATTTGCAGCTTATTTTATTGTGTTTCCTAACAAAAAAATTACTGAAAATTCAATTATCTTTATTCAAAACTTGCAACTAAAGGTCTAATGCTATAACCATAGGACTTGAACTTAAAGGTGAACTGACAAGGTTTTGTATCATACCCTGGAAAGAGTGTAATTCTATAGAATTGATGCCAATGAAACGATTGGTGCAAACAAAACTTTTTAAAAAATTGACAAAAAGTTACGAGTGGTTAAAGAGGGCGTCATGGAAGGACGGTGTCACCGCGCTGGTGTCACAATGTCCTGTTTTGGCATTGTTTATAATGCATATCTGTGGCAGTGATGCTCCAAATGGCCTCAAATTTTTAGACAATGTTCCTAAATTAGCAGCCATCAAATGCTAGTTTTCTTTAGGGTATGTTGCAAAACCTTGTCAGTTCACCTTTAAGATTATAGGTTAAAAAATTTCTGCTGAAGAATTACGTCATAAATAGTTATACTGGAAATGTATATCATACTAGACAATTCAATCATAAACAGCAATGTATTTTTTTTAATAATAATAATTACAGTATTATGTAGTTCATTGTCACGTGTTCTGTTTGAAATGTGATATTAAAATTTTGGACTATCAACTAAAGTTCACATATTGGAACAATGGCATGGAAACATCAGCATTGCAGATATGCATGCGTATAGTATATAAATTAGGGATGAACATAATGTCACTGAAATCAGGTACACTATAATTGATTTCCTAGCCATGAAAGCCAATTTATTAGCTGCCAGTATATATGCAATTTTCGGTCGCAATAAGTTGTCTAATAAACTGACAAAATTCTTCATTGCCAATGACAGCTCGTAATACTCTATTATTGCTGTATATGTCATATTTTTTGTCATTTTCTGGGGAATAGAAATAACTTTAGAAAAAAGGGCCCAACAAAAAAAGTGCACGAATTCAAGCTGCTCTCTTTTTAAATGGACGATATATAGACGTCGTTACAACGTAGCAGTCATTAAAATTGTAAAGTAGGGAATGAGGAAGTTTGGCATTCAATCTGGCACCGTTGATAGGAAATTAATGAGAAAGTTTAATAAGCTGATATTGGAGGAAAAGCACAGCTGCTAAAAAGGCCACACAACTTTCTTGCCATGCATAAGTAATCAATGAGCTCAACATTCTCACCACCAACTTCTCTCCAACTTTCTCAAAGAATTGCATCAAGAAAATTGTATTTTTTAAAAATCGATTAAATGTAGACACAATAAATGATTTGTATCTCAGTTTAAATTCCCTGAACTTGCAAAAAGTCTATGAAAATTATTTGCTTCATTATTTTGCAAATTTGTTCAAATACTTGACAATTTCAGCTAAGTCATCTTCCCAAAAGTTTTCCTGCTGCAAAAATAGTTTATCTTTAATGACGTTTCTCTTTTACAATTTTTGCATGCAGGAACAAAAAACATGTTTCAGATAGGCTATGGAAAAAAGTTTTAATATGGGAAGAATAGGGATTTTTTCCAGGAACAAAATAATACGTTAATTTAAAACAAATTTCAGTTTATCAAAGTTTGACTGCAATTTGAATTATAATTTAATGTAGAAATCTAATTAAAATTTGGAATTATTCACATTTCCAAATATAGGCCTATATAATGTTTATTTCATTTTGATAATGCTCTGAATAAATAGCCCAAGTTTGTGAGTACAACACTGATATAGTAATCCAAAGGTACACAAATATTAACTAAAATTTAACTAACATTCATATGAAATTAGGAATAAATTTACTGTTATGTATTAGAATATTCAATACCTATTGCAATTCCATTTTTAATTTCCTCTGACTAATTCCATATATGTATACGAGTCAATAGTTTGTACATATTGGATTCCAATAACGAAAAGTGCCCAAATTGTTACCCAAAACTTTCCTGAAATTATTATACACCAACTGCATCTAATTTCTATTCATCAATCCATTTAGTGTCAATTTGTAATAAGAACCACGTTCAAAAGTAACTCTCACACTGATTACTTCCCAGTAGTTTTTCTTTTATGCTTGCTGGTCACTCTGCAATTTCATTCATTTTTTTATACATCCCATTTTTCTTTTCCAAGTTTCCTTTTCCATGAATTTTTTTTCTTACACTAACTGCCTAATATGACCACTTTAATTAAAGAGAAATTAACTCGTATTTTAATCCGATATTCAATGCAAATAATATATGCATATATAGTATGCAGAGTGAAGTTGTCTGACAACAAATGAAGGGAAAAATCGATTAGATTGGATAGGGAAAAAAAGGTGAGTTGGGCGTTTTGGGATAACAGCAAACAAAAAGCAAAATGGCGTTTGGAGTGAGGGTAAACATTGTTCAACAATTAATCGTAATGACACTTGAGTGAGTGGTGAGTGTGGTATTGTGCACAGCGTGTAAAGACGTTATAATCACCGTAAACCACGTGACAAGACACACCCAATCCATATGAACAAAAGTTCACACAAGGCCCCAAAGCCCATTCTACATGAAAACCACGTTAAGGGCGTGGCAAAAGTAACCATATAACCCAATAATCGATCAACTTCCACATCCTTTAAGAAATATATCACATTCAGACTTGTGTGCATATCAAAAACAAATTCATATAGGTAATTTTATTTAATTAGTGCGTGCAGTAATACATGCAGCGACCTCTTGCGGTGCCATCTGGAACTGCAATTACATGATTGCAGTTTTAAAAATCCCATTAAAAATGAGCTAAAATGAACTTATTGTAAAATATCAATCTTATGTCCATTAAAATTAAATTATGGTTATAGTACGTGGGTTACACACAGCGCCCTCCAGTGGCGACTTTTGTAATTGTAATTTGGTGACAACATATTTCAGAGAGGAAAAAAAATCACAAAAACTATTAAAGTTTCTTAAATTTTTATAAGAAAATTTAAAAATTTGGTACACAACCAGTTTGTCTTGGAACACTTTCAGACTTTGTGGGAAAACCCAAATTACATTTTTACAAATTCTAAGAATTCTGCAAACCAGTTTTCCAGCATTTCACATTTCACAAACACCTTTCTTGTATTACAAATTTAGTTTACAAATGAAGGACTGCAAAAAGCGATTTTATAACAAATTGGTGGAAAATTTAATTTGAATCATTACACATTTGCCTTGTAAGCATTTCACACTTTTGGTCTCTTTACAACCTTGTCTTTCAAGTTATTTGAAGGTCATTGTAATGAAGAACCCTCACATTTGATTTTTAAATTCACTGGGGAATGTAACAAATGTTATTTTATCTAGTTGAAAAGCAACTTATTTCGTTAATAACATCATGCTGTCAAAATTAATGAATTAGCAGTGGCAAATCAAATCCTGGCTGAGTCATTGAAACAATAATTTAACACGTGCAAACCTGTTTCAATCTTGACCTTTTGACCAGGTATACAACCGCCATCTTTGTTTACAGTAAAACCAACAGGGATTTCCAGATATTCATCTCTAAGTTTGCAAATGACATGCTGGCAAGATGTGACAACCAAAAATACTTTCAGCTACTAATAATGCTGTTATTTTGTAAATGGTTATATCACAATATTTATTATTTAAAAAAAAAAAACAATAATAAAAATCCATAAAATGTGTTTGTTTTTTAACAAAATCAGGTTATCACATTATCTTTTATATATAAAAATAATAATAAAAATGCATAAAATGTACTTTTAGGTGGATTAGTATTTTTTTCCCAAACTTTTTCAATAGATGGCGCTACTAAATCACAAGCATCTATGCATTTTGTAATATTAATTACATAATTTCTGGAAGCTAGCAAGTTGGTCTGCATTTAATAGCCAGCAGCCAAAGTCCTCTTCACTTATTGAATTTCTTATTTTAAGTATTCCATAAATTTTAATTAATTAAATTGGCTGCCATATCCACAGCAATTGAAACTCCAATTAAGACGCTTCATTCAGTGTCTTTAACTTAATTACAACATCAATGTTTTTAGAACAATTAAAATAACCCCTTGTATCCTTTTTCGCAAATTAGATTGAAAAATAAACAAATAATAGAAATTGTGCAACTTATATTTACCATTGTATTTTATTATGCAACATCCTGGAATATTGACTATAATATGTTGTAGGTATTTTCCCAATTTACACTGTAATACCAGATTTTTTGAAGGCCGGCCACCTGGAGTAAAAACCTGTGAAACTTGCCACGTCAGGGCTATTGTTACAACTTGTACCACGTGACCAACAACTCGCCAACTCTGGCATATCTCATAAAATAAATAAAACACTACAGTACTTGTGCCAACAAACTCTGCACATCCACTTCATATTAGTTCTCAGCAACTTGCCATAATTTTTTATCGCATTCAAACTTGTAACGTATCTTTGGTTTGTGATTTTGTAAAAAATTTCACCGACAATTCAATTTAAAAAGTGATGAAAAACATTTTCAAACAAACTCAACACATTAACCTACATTGAAAAGCGTGACGAGAACAATGCCCAAAACTCGCCAAGGTCACATACCCATAAACACCAACACACAAACAACAAATGCATGAAAAGTGAAAGCGAATATTCAGCATGCGCAGGGTCGATTTTCGAGTGTCGATTTCTTGGAAACACGCCCACATTTTATCGCTAAAATCCACGGCTATTAAAAAAAGATCTGCTCAAAGCCAGACAGAGTACTTACCCTCGAGGACGAGGTGTTATTATTACACGGCGCAGAAAAGAGGAGAAACAGGACGAACACTGGGCAGAGCGGCAGAAAACGAACACAAGGAAGCAGCAAGATGGCGCACTGCGACGGCCACGTGCTCAAAACACAAAAATGCCCGGATGAAATGAATGCCACCCACACGAACGTCTCTTCGCAATCGACATAAACACGATCGAGTTCTTTTCAAAGTGTCCGCTTAGCTTCAACAACGCGTGGGAAGCTCCTTCACTCGATTTCAACCTGAACGAAACTGAGTGACTGCATAAACTAGCATAAACAAATGGCGGTAGTGACGTCGCGGCGATTCTCACTTTCTCACACCTTCCGCCCGGTGGCGCTTCACCTCACTCAAATTCTCGCTCCTACCACTGAAGAGCGCTGCCGTCGTTTTGTTTTCACTTTCGTTTTAAAAGCTGCTCTCGTAAAAGTAAATTAAAAGAAGGCACTTCGGCAGTTTGATCAAATTTCCTCTCCTTTTAAAAATATATTTTACTGGCAAAAGTGCATTTTCTCATTGATTTTCAAATTTTTCCCTTAATAATTGGCACACCTGCCGCTAGGGGCGCTGCCAATTTCTAGCCAATGATCTAGCTTGGTACACTTTGGCTAATAAAATTGGTACTGCACATGCGCGGCATTAACCAATCAGCTGTCCGGGTGAACCTTTTAGTGCTTTTTAGCCTCGATTGCACCGTTTACGATTTTTTAATGGTGTTTATTATACGTATTTGAAAGAGGTCAAAATGGATTGCAATCCTGGTCAAAGTATATTGTGCCCTTGATCGCATATCAAACGGTATTTTTTTGCATTTTGGGTTCGAGACTGAAGTTTGAATGAACTGATTTTATTTTTTATTTTGTTATTTTAGGGGAAAATAATGGACGTCAAACTGAAATTATTTGTAAACATAACTGCAGATGAAATCACTTCGCATATCTTGGAAAACAATTCAGTGAAAATATATAAAGTTAAAGGAGAACAAATAAGCAGCTTAACAGAGGTGATTATTTAATAATAATGTAATCATTTATGCATTTCATTATAACCGGCCCATATTTATAATTATGTTTTTAATTCTTTTACAGTGGTATTATTTTCCGTCCAAAATTCTAGAAGTTATAGAAATATGGGGAAATTATTTCTTTTTATGTGAAAGACAAGGATTATTTCATGTGAAGATTTCAAAGTTTGCAGTTAAAATGAGGTAAATTAATACACATAAATGCAATATACTTCACTGTTTAATTCATGTGCAAGTTCCTTTGATTTATTAAATTTCCTATAACAAGTATTTTACATTGTTATATTGTCCTAAAATAAAATCATAAATTATTCAATTGGAAATTGTTTTTTTTTTTTCAGAATGTCATGCAAAACACCTACATTAATATCTGGAACTAATCTGGTCATCGGCTTCAAATGTCCTGTAACCATCACTGTATTGCAGTAAGTATACTTCAATTAATTACCAAATACGATTACCAGTATTCAAAGATTTTCATTGTTAATAAAATAATATGACTTTTAGAAATGGAATTTCAACCTGCTGTAAATCTGAAAACTACTGGGAAGTTGTAATGCATTTCTTCAAAACAAACTTAAACTCGGATGTATTATTTGAAGACACATCTCAGCTGTTGGCAAAGTTCAAACACCGAGCAGACATTGTTATTACCATTTTTGTTTCTAATATCAGCTATAATTTCATGTGTAACTGTAATAATGATATTAATTTCCATATAGGAAAGTACTCCAATATTGAAAACCATTTCAACCAACACTTTGAGTGACAGATTGTTCAGCAAGATTTTCACCTGCGCTAAAGATGAAGTCATTATAATTGCACTTCCGGACAGCAGAGTTTTTTACTTTAATCCAAACCAAGATGGCTCAATTAATCCAAAGTTACTCTGTTGTCTTAATCAACCTGTGAAGGACGTTTTTGCGTACGACTTTCAAAGTCCTGATGGTATGTGCACAAATGCAATTGCCCCTTATTACGATAACATGGGGTTCATACCACAATTTAAAGTTTGGTATGGATTCTATTACGTATTATAACCTATTATAAAATGTGTTACATACCATTTTTGTAGGAAATTCTTCAACTTCTCAAGCTTTAGTAGTGATAGGTGTTCACGGACGCGTGGTGTTATTCACCGATGAAGTCAACCTCAGCGGTGTCCATGTTGAGTTCCTTCATATTCCAAGTCCAGTGGTCCACATCACACCAAGCTGCCATGGGATTGTTTCCTATGATGGAGAAACATTATGGAGAACTGTTATTAAAAATGAGAAATCAACAGACAAAAAGCAACGTATTTTGAAACATCACGCGAAAGTTTCCGCGCCAAAATTTCTTACGTTTGCCACAATTTCAACGTATAAAAACAAAGGTAGGTACACAATAATAAAGAAATAAGGTATATATATACAGCTATACAATTAATTTTCCCTTTTATACCATTTAGAAGTGGATAACTCGGTATTCTTCGTCCGAGAAGATTTCAATTTGCAAATGTGTACCTTGGAAGCGGCAAATTGTGAAACCTCCACGTATGAATCTAAAATCACTGATGGACCAAAGAATGAACTCACCATTGACAATATACTCTCAGAAATCCACTTGTGTTCCAACACACTTGAGAGTCTTGTCGAACAGCAGGACAAACAGAAAAGATTGTTGGAAGAAATTTCCAACGCTGCGCAATTTTTCCACAACAGGCACCGTGAGTATTCCTGCACATATAAATAAAACAGTCATGTATTAATTACTATCACAATTCAAAATATACTAATTATATACTAGTTATAACGTTACACAATTTTTTTTAACAGAAGCAACCAGTTATTTTGCATCTTCATGTGAAGCGCGCTTGGAAAGCCGGGATAATTCAATCTACTTGATTCTTCAAGTGAATATCACCAATAAAGGTCCAATAGCACTCATTGGCCCACATTGGCATCTCATTGTTGCAGTTTCACCATCGGGAACCAATAAAAATATGTGCCAAGCCAACGAAATCAGCGTAATCACCAAAACGTGTCCGATATTGTCGGGTAAATCATTTGTTTCTGTACGTTCCATTGCAATGCAAATTTAGGATTTTGTAATGAGATGTAACATACTGGATGGGGATCCATAAATTATCAAGTATTAAGAGTTTTTATTTTATTTTATTACAGGATTTGGAATCCAGGAAACTTTGCAGTCTCACGCCGTGCAAAAGATAGGCAGTGTCCGCAGTCTGTGTTCACAGCTGCCAATCAATGTTTCATGCTACTTGCAGTACAGTGTTCCAAAAGACCACACCTTCTGTTCCAAAGACTCCGAAAGAGTGTCACTGTTCCTAGTTCAAATTTCATCTCATACGGTGGACGCGTTGGACTTCACGCGTTCCTCGAAACAGATTGGTAATCAACCAGAATTCAACTGCAATACTGGAGGACTTGGGAAATGTTTGGAGAACATTGCTCAAGAATACAGGACAGGAAAGACATTACTCAAAGCCCCAACTAAGATCAGTTCTCGGAGTGTCCCGAAGACCATCTGCACGTGTCTGACATTCAGAAAACCCGCGTCACGTTTGAACTTCAATGGTACTGGCTTAGTAGAGTATTTTAAACAGACTTTTAGCAAGTTAAAGCAAGATTCTAGAGAAGATAAATCCAGAGAAACAATATGCAAATACTCGGACCACTTATTCGGATACGAATTTCAAATCCAGATGGCCGATTACGGCGACTTATTCAGAGTGGAAATTCATTGTGCGGCAAATATGTTGAGTCTACTGACGAAGACAGTTGCCAATAGATTACAAGTAAATAGCACACACATTTTACCAACATATTTTTGTAATTTTGAATTTTTTAATTTGATATATTGGTTTTTCTTGATAGGAGTCAGGCAAAAGTTGTACATTTGATACACACGTTTCTGCCAGATGTTTATCTCGTAGCAAGGTTATATATTAAACATATTTCTAAATATTTAGTATGCACTTCTCATAATTTATATTATTTTAATTGCAGGAGTTGCGGACATGTCTTGGCAGGCTTTCCATTGTATTACAAGAGAATGAGACGCATTCACAAGAATTATTGATACAACTTTATGAAGATCTCAGGAAAAACGTGTCATCTTTACTTCCAGCTGTGTGATATTGGAATATAATATGCATTTACTGTAATTAAAACTGTAAATAAAATATGGAAAGCGATTTTGTTAATGTATGTTTATCATCATTACTGTATAAATATTACATTACACTTTGGGAAAGCAATTAGACAATTGTATAATAAGAACTAGATATAACAAAATTGAAAATATATTGGAACTAGAATGAATAAGTATATACAATATTTGGAGCAGACTAAAAACCCATAAGTTATGTTATGGCGCTCCAGACAAACAACTTCCGTGCGGATATTATCAAGTACGTTTTGCATATTTTTTTGGCTTGATATTGGACAGCTTTTTTAAACTGGGAATAATTTAAATTCAACGTGGAAGACCAGTTTTTCTTTTTTGTCGATAAAGAAACCAAAAATATTGTAGCGTGTGAAGACAAAATACCAACATGAATTTTATACACGTTATAAAATGAACATTTTTGCAATTAGTAACCATATAAAATATACATTTCTTTGATTATGGCTTGGACCGCTTGGACTAATAGATTATAGATTCGTTTGTAACAATCCATCTTGTGTGTATTTAATTATAATTGTTAATTTCGCATCCGGCTGCAAACTAAGAAAATTATTTTACCATAATAGTGAACAACATTCACAGCGTCCGGTCTTCACCAAAATCTTTTTGTTTAAAGAATTACGAGTATTTATACCCAGGATTTATACTAAGTATTTTGCCTTTAAAATTGCGAAATACGCCGAAGATTCAAAATTTGAATAACCTTGGATTTAGTCCAACCCGTTTGTTTTAAACCCCCTCCTGTTTTTAACCACCCAACAACCTGCGCCCACCTGTGCACCACCACAGGAAAAACTCCAAATGCAACTATAAAGTCGTCAATCGGCTCAAAACATTACAAAACAGTTAGGCCAACGTCCATATTTAGGCATAACGAAACTAACAAGACGAACTGACGTCACCTAGAATAATTAATGACACGCCTCCGATCTACCAATCACAGCGCGTCATTTGAAAAATATAGAATGCCCCGCCTACTGTACTATATAAACCTTCCCCATTATCAGACGGTTTCAGTTGAAAACTGTCAGCCGCCTTGCTTACAACGTGGTTCGTTTTTACAAAACTCCATTCCTATTATCAATATGCGTGAAATTGTACACATCCAAGCCGGTCAATGCGGTAACCAGATCGGTGCAAAGGTGAGAATCGTTTTAAAGTTTCATCATAGTTGCTTAACCGGTTTTTCCTGAAACGTCGAACGTCGTGTGCGCATTGCGGCATCCAATAATGCGCCGAAGCCAACATCGATCAATCAGTTTCTATCTGCCCAAAACCAACTTAATTCAAAAGATATTGATTGATGAAAGAGATGTTCAATAAATTCTCAAAATTTGTAACGATTATGATGGTCTATATGGCGGTTGAATATTCTTTGGGAGGGGTTCTTTGTTCGAAGAAATGGCGAACGGCAGCCGTTGTCAGAATCGCGCCAACTGAAAGGTCACGTGATTCAGCCGGCTATTCCATCAGTTTACGATTGGGGGAAGCGAGAACGTGGAAAACCCTGTAAAATCAACTATAGAATCCAATTTAATGAAAAGCTAACCTTTTTTCCCCATGTTAATCTTATATTTTCACTGCCATTGTTTCCAATAAAATGATTTCATCGCGTTTAAAAAAAGGTCGTAACCGGTCTTTCGGAAGGGAAACATGGCGGTAATGCAAAAGATGGCCGCCATTAACTGCCGAATGCCGATGTTCCGTTTTCGAAAATAAACTATTTGAACGTATTTCACAAAATAAAGTGCCTTTCATGTGCCTCCTTTTGCGATGTAATATATAAAGGATTGATTATTTACCAAATTTATGGGGGATTTTTGTTTGTGTACACGTCATCGTTTTTTAACCACGCCCAACTGGTTTTGAAAAGGCATAAATGGCTTCTTTTTTATTGAACCTATTTTATTTTTATTTTTTTCCTCGCTGTGCAGTTCTGGGAGGTGATTTCTGACGAACACGGAATTGACCCCACTGGAACATACCACGGAGATTCGGATTTGCAACTCGAACGCATCAACGTTTATTACAATGAAGCATCAGGTAAAACATTTTTTTTATAACATAATACCGATTCTTTAATGGTTAAATGTTATCTTGAAACTCACTAGATAATTAACTAAAATTTGTCTGATATAGAGTTTAGATGAATAATTATTTTATGCAACTTTGCCAAGCCGAAATGGGTTAAAGTAATTTTCTGGCACAGCCAAGCAAATACATAGTTGAGTCTTTAATAGAAAAGTGCCACTTAGCATTCAAATGAGTAATGCAAATTAGCCTTGTAACTTCCTGGACTATTGTTTGTTCAGCCTCCCCAAGTATACACTAGAGTTTCTATGTGAACTTGATGTGAACAATGCAATTTGAAAGTGTAAAGAGTAAAATTTCCCTGAGCCAGTTTGTGAAGTACTGGGATGGGCAAAATTTGAGTTCACATTGTCCTTGCCAACATCCTTTCATTTTACAAACCCACCTGGGACTCTTGTATTCATATTTGTATACTATATACAAAACCATAAAATGTATAGGAGAGAAAAAAATGGGTGGGGTGTGAAGACTTGCACTATAACTGCAGGAAATGGTTCCAGTACATAAATTGTAAGACTATTGGAGGTTACCGCTCCCAAAATTCTTTTCCACGCCTTCGAGTAAAAAAATGAACTTAAAAAAAATCTGTACCTGAACTTTTTTGTGATGCTAGAGTGCACGACTTGATGCCAACTTTTTTGCTTATTCAGGTGGAAAGTACGTGCCACGTGCCATCCTCGTCGATTTGGAACCAGGGACCATGGATTCCGTAAGATCCGGTCCTTTTGGTCAAATCTTCAGACCAGACAACTTTGTCTTTGGTACGACCTCCATATCCTTCAAATACAAAAATAATAGAAACTGATTAGAAAATGGGTTTGTTGGGCGCAGGTCAAAGTGGTGCTGGTAACAATTGGGCTAAGGGACACTACACCGAAGGTGCGGAGTTGGTGGACTCCGTATTGGACGTTGTTAGGAAAGAAGCGGAAGGTTGCGATTGTCTTCAAGGATTCCAGCTCACTCATTCTCTCGGTGGAGGAACCGGATCCGGCATGGGGACCTTGTTAATTTCCAAAATTCGCGAAGAATACCCAGACAGAATAATGAACACGTTTAGCGTAGTCCCATCTCCAAAGGTAAAATACTAAAACAAAGCTTCAAGAACAGGAGGACCAGACTCTACTAATTTTAAATCTGAAAATAGGTTTCCGACACTGTTGTTGAACCCTACAACGCAACCCTATCAGTCCACCAGTTAGTTGAGAACACCGATGAAACATTCTGCATAGACAACGAAGCCCTTTACGACATCTGCTTCCGAACCCTGAAGCTGACATCCCCAACATACGGAGACCTGAACCATCTGGTGTCTGCAACAATGTCCGGAGTGACAACGTGCCTGCGATTCCCTGGACAGTTGAATGCCGATCTAAGAAAACTGGCAGTCAACATGGTCCCATTCCCCCGACTTCACTTCTTCATGCCTGGTTTTGCTCCTCTGACATCCCGTGGCAGTCAACAATACAGAGCACTCACAGTTCCAGAGCTGACCCAACAGGCATGTTCAAATCCCTAATTTTACATCTGCAAGACCAAAAAGTAACTTGCGGCTGTGAAGTAACTAATGTGTTACAATTCCAATGCAGATGTTCGACGCAAAGAACATGATGGCAGCTTGCGACCCAAGACACGGACGTTACCTGACCGTTGCAGCCATGTTCAGAGGAAGGATGTCCATGAAAGAAGTGGACGAACAGATGCTCAATGTTCAGAACAAGAACAGCAGCTACTTTGTAGAATGGATCCCCAACAATGTTAAGATCGCAGTCTGTGACATTCCACCCCGTGGTCTGAAGATGTCCGCAACCTTCATTGGAAACTCCACTGCCATCCAAGAGATCTTCAAGCGCATCTCTGAACAATTTACCGGTAACTATCTTATTAAGCCTAACCAACTCCACCTAAACTACAGGATTGATTTAATGGATTTTTGGTTTGTTTCACAGCTATGTTCCGTCGTAAGGCTTTCTTGCATTGGTACACCGGTGAGGGAATGGACGAGATGGAATTCACAGAAGCGGAATCCAACATGAACGACCTCGTCTCCGAATACCAACAGTACCAAGAAGCTACTGCAGAAGATGAGGGAGAGTTCGATGAGGAAGATAATCCCCAGGAAGAAACTGCTTAAATTCGTTTCTACCTAATACCACAAAGCAAACTTTCCTCAGCTTGTTTAAGAATAAGTTTTGTATTACATGTTATAAATTCTTTTCTGATGATGCTACTAGTTCCATTTCTAATGTACATTAAATAAATCTGCAAACCGTCAAAAAATGTCTACTTCTTGCTGTTCGTGTAGGTAGTAATTTCAGGTTACCAAATGAGATGACCTCAATGTGATAATAACTAAATTATTTAACTTCCTACTTTCCCACATGATGTGCCAAACCCAGTTTTTAGTCTCGATTAGCTTTCAAAAGGGGAACATGTACTTTTAGGGGTATATTGAAGGTGTTGTTACAACCTCCTTGGTAAAGTTTTTATAACCAGTTTGCACCTTCCTACTTTGGTTTACTATGATAATGCTAAGCAATGACATCATGGCCACAGGGGCAGGAAATGTAATTTTAGTATGGGTTTTAAGTGAGTCACCTCATGACAGCATAATGGTAAAAACGTTGAATCGATCATTGTCTACCCACAATGTCTGGGTGTAACCATGTCGACGAAACCAACACAAACTGGCTAGTCGATAAACAGGAAGTTTCTAATGTCTAGCAACCAGCATTGATGCTTTATTGGTTACCATTAATTGCTGCATTAAAGACAAAAATACTAGATTAGGTTTCCAAAATTGCTCACCAGAGACTTGCAACGACCTTCCCCATTTAATGATAATGATAGGAATCCTATATCAGTCGAGTAAATATTTCAGTAATAACACCCAAAAAATAAGACCTAACCGGAAAATAAGCTCCAATTAATCTCTGGAGCCAGAGAATGCCTTTACCCTAGCATGTAGATACTTGTAAATGAAAAAATATGCCCTGAAAATAATCACTCATGCGTGTTTTGGAAGAAAAAAATGATATAAGGTCTATAGTCTTATTTTAGGGGAAATATGGTACACCATTACAATTCATTGTGGATTACATTAACTTTATGTGCACCATTGTAAATGTACAGCATAAATTTTGCAATTATTCAGCAGCTCTAAGAAAAAAGAATGTCTAAGCAAAAGTTTGGGTTGAATATCTCCAGGAAAATGTGAGAAATGAGTCACCCCAAGTAAAAATACACATGGATGCTGTACAACTGGCATGTTTGTCTTCAGTTTCACATCATTAAAAACCCCCCTCTGCTTGTAAATCTCAGGATTCAGTGCATTTCCTTAAAATAGAAATATTAGTTGAATTAGTTATTCAGTATTATAACAGTCACTGAGTTGTAATTCCAATTTGAAACACCAGGGGACGCTCCCTGGACATTAGATATGAGTAAGCTGCTACAAATAAACCAAGATAATATGGTTGTTTTTTGTGCTGATATATTATTATCTTATTGGGAGCAGTAATTTGATGCTATTTCCAATTTTACTATTTAAAATACTACGTATATTTTCTTTTAATTCCTGAATTTACTTAAGACATAATGGGATTTTTATCAGGCCACAAAATGCATGTCAAGTCCAACATTAAAAAAAAAACGTGCGAAATTATAAAACCATCACATATAACCTGTTCTTTTGCATTTCAGACACGCCTTTGTTTTAAACATTAATAATATAATAAAACCACTCAACAGAAGAGTGTGAAGGTGTGAATGATGAAGCAATAGATACAACATTTGTGAAGTAATAAAAAATGATATTCTACTAAATACAAATTGCTAAAAATGGCTGCATCACATCCTGACTTACTGGAATCAACATTGAGTCATGTTTGCAAAGGACTGCCTATTATATTTTTGCTATTCATACTTTAAAGTGATGTACAAAAATGAAGCATCCTGTGTAGACATTATCGAACTAAAAATATCAATTCCATATGGTTATCTAGTCTGATAATAAATAACCTCAACTTAAAAGATAGTTTCCAATAGAAAACTCCTCAATTGTCAAAGGTATAACCTTCATCTACTCTTGGTATAACCACTCTTGGTATAACTAAAAAAAATAATAACAGTCCAATGAAATGGACATTTCCAGGAAATGTGTCCTTGAGAATTCAGTCAACTTAGGCAGTTTTATTACCCAACATGGGCGGCCAATTTCACTATTTTCTGATGGGGAAAATGACTTCATCTCATGGTTCATTTGTTGCATGAGAATATTATTACTGCATGGTCTTTCATCCATTTCCAGTTGACCCAAGTTGTTATTGCAATGCACTTCCTTGTGTACAAGCAATAAATGCATGTGGGCCTAGTTGAGAGCAAAATAAACGAATCAAAGTCCGGGAAATTGGCCGTGTGTGAACTTGTTCCCTCTCACACCTTTACGGCATGTCAATCTCTGACGAGATTACCACTTGAAATAAAAAGACAAAAAGCCCCGTCACGTTAGCCAACCGGCCGCCATCTTTCTTTTTCGTTCCATTTTTCATTCCCTGTCCCGACTAGACTAAAAAGCACGCCAATCTACAACACAGTGTTTGGCCAGGCATAAATCCTGTAGGGAGCCGATGACCTGACAGTTTGGCACCAAGTCTAATAAAGGAGAATATATATAAAAGCGTGAGCACTGACCTGCATCCATTCAAAGTCGAAAAACACACGTTTTAAGTTTCGTTCGATCGGCGCCATCTTGCGACTCATTCAAGACTGCTTAGAATATTCAATGTCAATCCTAGTTAAATATAGCTCATTGGTCAATCCATCGATATCCCCTCCCCAATCACAATGGCCGATCCGAGTAATAGGTCCCAGCAAAATGACCTTCGACCGTGAACTTCGCCCGGAAGTTGAAAACATTATGCATTTCTCAATCAAAAGCATGGCCATAGGGGATGACGTCATAGCTGAGCTGTGCGTTTAATTTTTGCCAAAAAATGGCAACAAAACCCCATTGGCCACACCGTCTATTTCCATATCAAAACCATGATCGAATCATCCAAAATAAACATAACTGAATTAACTATCAGGGAATGTAGAATATGTTGCATACTTAAAAATTGAGGAAAATATATGTATATTGTTGTTGCAATTACTTATAATTTGTGACTAATTGCAATATGCTGGTTTAGAGCATTCACAACAGTTGTGATTGTCAAGTTGAAAATGTTGTAATCATATTATACCATGCGCAGTTCAATAAAATTATTGTAAACCCTATTTTTTTTAGAAAACCATTTATTACGACACTCCAGCAACTATTGCAGTGCACACACACCTCGACTACACATAGTAAACCTGCGTAACACACTATATTTTTGTGTTGGCAACAAAAAAAATACGTGAAAGTTGTCACATGGGAGGACACAGTCACTGAAGTGCAATATGGTCTGATAAAAGCATAACGTTTAGCTGTAAAACCATACGGCATAGTCTGCCATTCATTTGAAATTGACAATGCTATAAGAAAATTAAAACGAGAATAATGAAATTTAGATGATACTGTTTCGAGATCACTGTGCGTGATCAACGCAAGGGAATATATTTCCCCTTCAAAAAATGCAAACAAGGGTTTTTCAAATTCTATGAACCACTCCAGTTGAGCTGACACAAAGACAACATGAAATCAATGTTGATATATAGTATACTGATAATGACATTATCTGACTTTTTTCTGCTGCCTGCTTCGATAAATATCGTAAGCTGGTGGCGCGATGTTGTGATCGTCATCGTCACTCTCTTCGTTGCCATCAACTCCTTTCCGCTTTCTGCCGTACAATGAACCGTGTTGGGACATCATGTTAAAGAATTTTACATTCTTGTCAATTCCGTTTTCCGCCGGAATCGGAGCTACAATAAAAAAAAATTGAATGTTAATAATGCGCAAGTTCAATGTTATTAAGTAATTTGAAGCAACATTTTACAACACTTTTTGACATTTCCCATTAATTCTGAATATGAATTGTATCGAATTAACATTCCCTTACAAAAAATGTTGCCGTTTGTTCCATAAAATGGCACTTTCATTCATAAAAATACGCAAGACATCAGTTTTATTGAACTGCAGTTATTTTTATTATATGGGTTATGTCTAATGAACATTAATTTCAAAATCCGATTATAATTTTTTCCAATACACAGTTATTAATGCTGTTCCGTATAAATAACAAAGCAGCAAATGGAATTACAACATTCAAAATGTCTAACAAAATGGTAAATTTTCAAGTATTTCAGAAAGAATTCCAGGATTTCAAAGGTAAGATAAAATCTCTGAATAATTCCAGGTTTTCCTGTTCAGTAGACATCCTGTAAATCTTTTCTTTAAAATTAACAGACACAAGAATACATACCATTATCTGGAAGATTTATCTTTCGGAAGCTGTCCATAAGTTCATCCACACCAACGAATGGACCCTGCAAGCATAATACAATTCATCAATAAATGCACCACAACATCAACAATGTCCAAAATAAGGCCCTTACACGAAAGCACATGGGAGGAGGCAAAATTGTTAGAAGATGAGCTGCAGTTGGCGGCAGTGGAAATGCTCCTCCAGGAACTGGGTGTAACCCAGAATCTTCAATGTCACATAAAGATATGAATTGGAAAGTGCCCTTGAAACACAGTGGTAATCAAAGTCAAACTGACGATATATTTGGCGTGGTTTGAAAGGAATCATTTGTGTGATATCCGGTCTCGGGTACTGCGGCTTTTTATCCAAGTCATCTTCAATGTCCATTGAGGATTCTTTAGCAGATGCAACCGGTGCGTTAAAGTTGGAAGAATGTTGCTTTGCAAGTTCCTTAAATCGGTGTTGTAAAAAACCCCATCAAAAGATTTGGACAAAAATCAAAAACCTCGCAATCGTATAGTAGTGTACTCTGTATCCGATGGCTTTCAATTCTCCCGGAGTGCAAGGAAACAAATCCATGTATTTGTATCTGTCCACTAACAGAGCAGTATCTTTTCCTTCAAATTCCTGAAGCTGTTAAAATATAAATGCAATGTTATTTTTTACACCATTAAAAATAGTTCAATTCTCTCACCTTATCTATGACGCAAGCTCTTCTCCGTTCCACTTTCAATATACTCGCTAAATCTCCAATGTTGGACTCAAATTCCAGGAACTTGTTCCAAATATCGCTGTAAATCCAAACTAGTTAAAGCCTCATGTTGATACATCAAGCAAAATGTCATCATTTCGTACACCGAGTTTTCTGGCGGCAAACAACCCGATGTTAATACTCGTTCAAACAATACTCTTGTATTGTTATCCTCTGAAAAGTTAAAACAATTGTTTAAACGCTTACTAATACATATTATTCTAATAATAACTCACCATTGAGATGCGAAAGGTAATCAATGTATGCCAAAATATATTCAGGGCTATCACCGTATTTTTTCAGACCA
Source organism: Glomeris marginata (assembly GCA_034696005.1). Taxonomy (NCBI): domain Eukaryota; kingdom Metazoa; phylum Arthropoda; class Diplopoda; order Glomerida; family Glomeridae; genus Glomeris; species Glomeris marginata. Next base: position 24,646 of record JAQFZQ010000078.1, on the reverse strand, counting down.
AGTTCAAAAATTTTAAAAGCAACATTTTTGTCCTGCAACATAAAATAAAATAAATCAAACATAGGGAATATTATTGAAGCTACAAATCTCCAGCAGCTTAATATTCGACCTTGCTACAGTAATATTCCATCAATGCTGCAGAAACATACACATGATGCGATGCTCTCAAGTCGACGCGGGCTTTCTTGAAAACCTCGCGTGCTGACATTATTCCTTCTGCTCTTCTTGCAAATTTCATGTACTGAATGTAAGCCTTGGAAAGAAAATAAAATATTAATCAATGAAAATTCTAACATTTGTTATTTATACACATACCAACGTGGGGTCAATATCTGTAATTTCCAAGTACTTCGTGTAGATGTGATGGACCTTTTCGTACTTCATCCTTCCCTGCATCCGTTAAGAAAATACAATTTATCAGTTTTAATTTGTGAACTTCCAGGGAAATGTTCCCCATATGATTACGCTCACCTCCTCGAAATCTGCATATGCAAAATACAGAAGCATATTTTTCTTCAGCAAAGTTGTTGTAGCCCGTTCGTAGATCGCGGATGCTTCGTCGCTAAACAATTTCCCGGCGTTCATATCCTAAACCGGAAATGCCGCATTTCAAGTTGATGGTGATGAGATTTGACAGAAATTCAGTTTCAAATATTATCTCCAATTACCCCTTTCTCCATTAATAATTTACTGGACTGTTCCAAAAACAGAGCGGCTTCGTACCAGATGTCGGGGTGGTGACCGAGACACATTAGGCATTGCTCGTAAGCAAACATCACTAGAGAAATAACACTTAATTTGCTTTTTATTCACAAATATGAGGCTATTTGTTTGAATTCGAAGGAGGGCCGGAATAAACAACACACAATTTAAAAATAGCCTCAAAAATTTTCTTAATAACTATATATTTTTAGGAATGTACAATTTTTTCTAAATGGTTACAATTGTGTATAGGATAGGAGTTGCTTAAATTTACTATTTTAAAGAATGTACATCTCTTCAAGAAGTCCAACATTGCTTCAGGAGTTTTTGTTTCCATTCTCCAAATTTAGTCGTTTTTATTCTGACCTACCCTGTTCAGCACCCTTTTAAAGAACAAATTGCATAAAAAGTCACCTCTTTTAGTTATTAATGTGTGATCTTCGGTTCTCAGTGGGTTGCTCTTTTCCCAAGATATGTACTTTTTCCACAGTTCCACTTGTCTCGCTTCCTCCTGTGTGTTTTGAGGAGGACTTGATGGAGAATTCCTGTTTAATCCTCTCGTCACAGATTCGTACTCCTTGGCGACTCGCCGCGCGTTCATGTAATCTCGGCTTCTGTCCGCAACCATTTTCTCAGCGATTATTGGGTTAATGTTCTGTTGGGTACAAAAGACTACTGGTTAATATAAATATGTACAGTATAACATAAGGTACAATAAAAATCCACATATGCAAGAACTTTAATACATATGCAATTCCTCCTTTACTTTTTCAATCCAGCCCCATTACTTCGCGCGGAATACTCAATACAAAAGTGAATTACTTAATCTTAAAATGGCAGCACTTATTAGAAAGTTAAGGATAAATTACAGCATTATTGACTGCCATTTTATGTCTGTATAATAAAAATTTAATTGTAAAAATTAATGTTGGATTGTTGGATGAAACATCGGAATCACAATAATTTTCACTCATTATTAACAAGCTTGCAGTGTGAAAGAATATAACATATACCTGTTCATAATTGACGTAATCTTTCCAGAACTGTTCAATGTTAATCATTGGGTTCACACATCCTCTCTGATACACTCTTCGGACTGCCGTGATTCGCTGGTTTTCCGCGTACGAACCAACGGCTTCTCTGTTTGAGTGAAAATTTTGGTTCTTATGATGTCATGCCAAATTGAAATGAGCTAGAAAAGAAAGGAACTAATAGCAAAGTAATTAAATTGAGATTCCTACACAGCTTTCAGAAACTGGACATAGTCTGCCCAAATGGCGTACGACATGATGTCCATGCCCATTTTCTCGAGAGCAAAGTCGTAAGCTTGTGCCATTTTTTCCCTGTACCAAAAATCATAGTGTAGATGTAAAATGCACATGGTAAAGTACAACTTAAAACGGACAATGTCAGAAGTAAATGTGTAAATGTCACCCATATTCATTATACCAGTAATACAAAGTCATACAACGCCCATATCATTTACAGTCATCAACTAATGAATTTTACCAACTTATTGGACATCAACATTTGAAATTACATGAATGGATACAGGATCAATTTGCCTATTATTATTAAATTAATTATTAGACATTGCTTTCTGACATTGGTCCGCAAAGACAAACCTGTACGAAGGTAATGTTCCTTTTGTCTCTTTAACATAAGCAAGGTAACATTTCCATAGATCTATATTCAATACTTTCATGAGACATCTTTGGAACAGCTATTAAGCAAAAACTTAAGCAGTTTCTATAAAACAGTCACTGTAATTAATATAGCAATAGCATCCACATTTCTCCCTACCTTTTCAACTTTCTCAAAATTTCTATTTCGTGTCTGAAATGAAATACATGTTGCCTGTGTTAATTGTCACTTGACCACAAAGTTACCAAATGTGTCTCTCTTAAATCGCACACCAGCTGATATATTACGTATTTATGAAAGGATGAAAGTATCAGCAATTATGAATCTATAATGTGGATTGTTACCGAATATTATTCAACCCTTTCGCATGCATCCAAAACATCTACTTTTTCACTCATATATTACACGCTGCTGTTTATAATAAATAAAGATTGTACACGGTCTCATATAATGTCTGTGTATATAGCACGAGCATATATTCAAATGTTGATCTTGTAAGACTGAAGAGAGGAAATGGACACAATAAATGACACAGGAGTCAGTAACTGAGACCACAACTCAATTCAGGTAAAAATTTTTTATATATATTATTCATATGAAAAAATATTTTCATCAGAAGGAATTTTATTAATTCCAGTGACATATCTGAGATCAATGCGGCAGTTACCTTTTTCGACGGCGTAATACCTAACGCCACTTGTACATGTAAAATACCTCACTTTTGCTCCTCGCAAACAATAAAAGTCTAAATGTATCAATACAACACCTCCTGTTCAATGTACAACTTCCAGTAGCGTCCTGCGTTGGGGAATTGCGTCACGAGTTTCTCATACACTGGCCGTGCATCTTCAATTTTCTTGTTCTAAAAAGGATCCAAATCAAAAATTCATTCACTAAATGTATATTACTCAATTCCAAAATATATTTACAACTTTATATCATAGTTCCTTTGATACCCCTGCTGGAAAAAGACCATCACATGATGGATCTACTAACAAACTAAATGGATGGTCCATGAAGGTGTTGATAGTTTGTGATGGCTGGCAATTGCAGACCACCATGAACCATCAGGAACCATTACATCACGTGATGGTCTTTTCCATAAGACAAAAAACTGCAATACATTCCTATATAACCTTCAATTTTAAACATAACCTTCATTGGAAAACCTCATTACCGTTTATACTGGTTAAATTTCATTAAAACCAAGAGTGTACGATAAGTTATAACTAATTATATAGAAGTTAAATTCATAGAAGCAATGATAAAAGTCACCCTGACATTTTAATGGTTTCAAAACCACATGAAATTACTTTCCTTTGTTTTTGTTTTTGAAACTCCAACATGTTATCCTTGAAACAAACGAAACAGAGTATTGGCTCAACAAATTTATAACAATTACATTGACAAAACCTGTTATAAAATGACAACTTGTTATATTATTATATTATTATTAACCTTATTACCTGTGCATCACGGACCAAAATACTCCAGGCGTCGACATCATAAGGATTTTCATCCAGTCTTTTCTCAGCCTTTTTTATCTTTTCCGGTACATAGCCCTGTTCCTGACCAAAAAGTGCAAACAAAAGAACGTCAAAATAATGTCACACACGGTTTTCCCAAAATCCCCAAATGCATCCAAAATAACCAGCAGCTATTATTAGATCAACACGTATTCAATGTTTTCCCATGGTTTTCCAATACAACAAGGTTGTTCAAATAATTTTATTGCCAGACGTTTCGATTGTTCTAATCCGAAACTTTATTGCGCGACCTAATATTGCATGCAATATATCATGACGTCACAGTAGAAAACGCACGAGATGAGCACGCATAACTTGCATGGCAGACTGGTAAGCGCAATAAAGTTGCGGAAGTGATTCCAAAGGATTAGGTTTACTCACCACACTACCAGCCATAACGTCAATGCAGGGTGTAGGATGACTTCGAATAAACGGCAGTTCGCATCTGAAGATTCTCAAATACAAATGAGATGGAAGGCGCTGTAAGAAATCCTGTTTCTTTCCGAAAGAATCGGATCTTCCAACGCGAACAACCAACACGGACCGATCGCCGATTACAAAAATGGCGTCGAGAAGTGGGCGGAGTCTACATACAAGACCAAACTCGGAGCAATGCGCGCTGATTGGACAGAGCTAGATTTACACTGGCAAGACCGGGCAAGACCTGCAAATTCGATTTAGTTATCATGCATATAAAGACTACATTTTTATAACTGCAAATTTACGTTTTATTGAGAAAAAAATAGTACGGAAGTACACGTATTTTCATATTAAAAAAATTTGTTTAAATATTTCTGTTATACCTGAAACAACTATTAATTGATTTTTCTGTAAGTGCACAAACTGCAGTATTTTTCTGTAAGGGATGTAATTAAATGTTTATAATTTCACTCTACTTCATTAATTTCAAAATTATATAAATTAAGCCAATTTACAAAAATGTATATTGTTTGGTTTGTAATGGGTTATTGTGGAAATCCACAAGCATGTACACCACCAACACAAAATTTCATTAAAAATGCACTTCAAGTGTTGTTTACTCACAAGCAATCGTGACATTCCAAAACTTCCATCGCAACACGATCGCATATACATATATATCTAGATTCAGGAAAGTTTTCAAAATGCACTCACAATATTTTGGTAACCTTGTACACGGCTACAGGACAATGACAGTTACTGATCATCAGCAACACAAAATCCGCAATTCAAAACAAATTGGCCACTGTGTCGTAACAGCGTATAAACCGTTCAAAATACTTAACAGACAACGAGATAAAAAATCACCGAAACAGTCGGCTGAAATCCTGTAAAGCGATTCTCACCTGTTTGTCACTTTCAGCTCTACAAAAACAGAAACAAAATTTGTAAATATTCACTGGAAATGAGCAAAACGATTCACGGTGTTGGTACGCACATCGTTGCCGCTTTATGAAAGTCTGTCAGCTGTTTGTGTGTTGCCGTGATGCTACCACCACATCCATGCGTTGGAAGAACTTTAAGAGAGTTTTCCAACCATTTGCATACAACCTTCCAAAACAAAAGTTACAATTATAAACTGCTAGTTATAAATCAGCTTAGCGTGTCGTTAAAAATTCACTTTTACCGGTCTATCAAATATCATAAGTTCGTAAAAGACATCAGCAATGTCGGCCAACATGTAAGATCTGAGACTAAACAATGAAGCATTCAATAAGTTGGTGACCAGCAATTGACCATTCTCCACCAGAATGTTGCGAATCAGCATCTTTCGCATTTCGAAGTCCTCCTGTTCCTGAAATGGTTATAGTGTGATAAGTTAATGCATTATTGTAGGAAAGATTAAGTGGATGTTACATACTTCTCTAACCCTTCCAGAACGTACTATGTCGTACAGAAACTTTGTCACCGATCCGTTTGCTTCCCGGTGATCGAGGCTGATGGCAGCCAACGCGCACTGGAAGATTGGTTTCATTACCGTACTCTGCATAAACAACACTGGTAGCCTCTGAATGAATCTAGAAATGAAAAGAATCGTATAAACATATGGCTTGAATGGGATTTTTGTTAAATTGTATATAGAGGTAACCTCGTGCATAGCCGGAACAAGTCATCGACGGTGTCCGGGTGATTCCGTAAGCCGTTCAGTTCTTCCAAGATCTTGAATGTTGGCCCACAGAATGCCTGGAATTTGTAGGCGGATACAACTTGAAGACATTGTACAAACATTGCACGTACGTAATTCATTTGTCTTACATGTAGCATATCCAACAAGCCTTGCGCGCATCCCGGTTCGGATCCGTACTCATCTACCAAAATGCTTCCGAGGTAAAGAAAGCACGAATGTTGATGCAGCTGGTAAACTAACACCATCTGAAACGCAATAAAAATTGGAAACCGTTTATAGTCAACTCGAAGAGACCATCTATATATATCCATACCTGTTTAACAAGAGGTTCCAAAATGGGAGCACTTTGCTTTCCCAGGCACCGTATCGCAAACCTGATGCACCTGCAGCACCTTTCGATGATCCGTCCATCGGATTGGTATTTGTTGCAAGTTTCCGATATAACCGGCCAGATCTGGAAAGTCCAATATGGTGTAAATTATATATCGCAATTTGGTAAACGATTCAACTTTGGGGTTTTATCACCTCGTTGATGACGCTTTGACAAGGATGAACTTCTCCGTTCGTCACAATTGGATTCGTATGCCTAATACATAATTCCAATTCAAATTTTAGTACGTAATGATCCATGTGCAGGGGAAAAACACCAAACAGAAAAATGGAAATGAACCGGAAGATTGCTGCAAGTCTGTCTAGCCACAGCGCAGGATCCGGTAACTTGCAATCCCCTTTCGCTTGGCTTTCTCCTCGTACAACCTGTTACAAAAAAGCACGGCAATTACATCGGTAAAGATAACTCGCTTTGTCACAATGTAACATACTTCTGAGAGAAGAGAGATTTGACTGTTGCAAAGAACCTTGAATCCCGAAGTGATTTGGTCTACCGGCAGCCCGGCTAAAATAACCGCAGCTCCTGTTATAGTGAAAACATTGTTCCGTTACACCGGACCGCTGAAACATCCCGCTATCATCCTTTTCTACCTTTAAGTAGTTCGATTGCAGCTTTGTCAGATATGCTAAAACTATCCATTGCTGTGATTATCTGGACAATGCCCTGAAAATGGTTGCCCATTTTCTCTCTGCAAGTTGAGCAGATGCACTGAAGTGAGTTTGCCGCAGCCGTAGCCAATTGTTTCTGCTGCAATCCGCTCAGTAGGAAGTTCAACACCGGATCTTAAAATAATATAAAATAAAATAAAAACCCTGAGAATAACTTTTGGAATGTATTTTAGAATCCTGTACCAAGTTTAGCAGGATGTTTCTCTATCCACTCGGATAGTTCTCCGATCAGTTGGATGCTGGTGTATTTTACGGCTTCGTGGGTGTTGTCCGGAAGATTCAGAATGGCGTCGACCACTTGAGGAACAACTTCACTTTCCTCTCTACAATACCACCAAACAAAATGAAATATTACACACATTGCAGAGAAAATTAAGTGGAGGAAGAGAAGGTTCAACTGACGGCAATATGTTTTTGGCAACAGCGGTCATAACGAAAAGGGATGCTTCGGAAATATCCCACGTTGCGCATTGGCTTTGGTTCTTCAAATTGTTGAACATCTGTCCCAAATCATAAAAGCACATTAATTATAGAATATATGTACAGAAACTAATCTTATAAAACATCCATCTAACCAACCTGTCTGAAACAATTCGATGAGCCGACCAAAAACACAACGTCCCTGATGAGCTCCGAGACGCGCAACCTGAAGTCGTTGAAGTCATCTCCATCTTCCGGTATTCCTTCCTAAGGAAAAATAACAGAAAAATGAACTAAAATCCATTTATTAAACAAACTTATCCCAACTTTATAACCAAACTGACATGATCAGGTTCCATCTGGCAATGTCGACACAACGCAGTTATCAGCCTTTCCACGTACGGTCTGAAAGTTGCACTGATGTTCTCGTCGTTTGTCTTGTACAAAATCTCAGACAACCGGTACCAGAAGTTGAATGTGATTTCAGATACCTATTAAACAATTACGAGATTATAACAAAGTAATCTTTACGTATTGCTAACTTGACAAAAACAATATACTACTTCATAATCGTGATGTCCGGTACAAATAAGGATCACGTCAACCATCCGCAAGTCACCGAGACCCTGAAACAAGTCAATAAACTCTATTATAAACAAAATCATTGCATATTAAGTATTAAACTATGCAATTAAACGGAAATTACAAACTGACCTGTCCGGGGTGGTCAACAAGCATTTCCAAAAATGCCTCTCCCAACTCCGTAAACATCCGGCAATAATTAATAGACCTTTATAAAACAAAAATATGCATTGTAAATATCTGCACAAGTTGTTATGTTGTTCACACACTGCTAATTATAAATAATATTACTTGTCAACGTCTTCCGATGCAACAGACAAATGATACGCGTCGACGCAAGACCAAACACCTTGACATAACACTTGAGCGAGAACCAAATGCCTGCCTACATCCTAAACCATTAAAATAAAATTGAATTGACTGAAAAGAATTGTGGGAACTAAATCAATGATGAGAATGACCAAGTTGTACCTCGATGAGAAGCAACGCGGAACACACACAGTCCGCCGCAACCTCGTGAACCATCGCGGCGGTTGTCGGGTCAACAAGTGCACGGAAGATACTGAGTAGGAGTTTACTTTGGGCTAGATCTTCTGTTGGAATGGCATTGATGACAAACCAGCTGGCAGAACAGCGCATTACTTTGTGCATGACGCGCGGATCAGAAGAGTAATTATCGGTGCACGCGTTCTGTTTAAATAAATTATACAAGGTTTGTTCAATAAACATAACTATGAAACAGTTATACATAAAGTAGTTGTACAATAGTTGTACATAAAGTGGGAGATTTATTTTATAATCACCAGCAACTGCATGACATACGGCGCGGCCAGATTAAATTCCTTCGTCATTTCTTCTCTACGGTTTGCTCCCAATCTCAAAGACCTGCTACTCACCTGTATTTAATAATCATAGAATTACCAAAACAACCCGTTAAATACATAACTGACATGTTGCATGTTAAAATTTAAGTGGTACCTCCTCCGGCAGCACCGTTAAAATCTCCAGCAATGCGCTCAGAAGATGAACTTCATTCCCAAATCTGATTTAAAAAATTATTATTTGCATGCGTCACATTATGGACCTGTACATATTGTAAAAATAATATAATACTACCTGGAAATGACATCTTGAATGGCACCCTTCCAGCTTGACATCTGCAAAGCCAAGTCGGCCAAAGCCAAACATAGCTGCAAAAATAATTCAAACTTTTGAACAAAACAATTTTGAAATTTTGAAATGTGGATTTTTTAAATGACATACTTGCGTCACGATAGTTTGATTTGTATCCTGAGTGATAAGGCTAATGTGGCCTAGCAAAGAATCTCTCAGAGATTGGTGTGAAGCTGGTGGCAATTCATGAAATGCACACTGAATCTGTATTTTAATGTAAAAGGAAAAGAAACATTGGTAAATATTATTATTCTCTTCACCAATTTTGATAATTTCATACATGTACGTGTAAAATGCTGTCCTTATATATGTGGATTATAAAGCATTGTTTTTTAATTAACTACATATATAATATGAATAAAAATGTAACAAAAAAATAGGAAAAAACCACCTTCGTTCTCATGGTCTGTGCTGCAAAATAACACGACTCTAAATCCAATTTCCTTTGCAGAAGTTCATTAGAAACTTCCCAGGCGTGTACCTGTACCGTAAAGAAAATTCAGTAAAATGATATTATACTTTTTAAAACCGGATGCATGCAATATATAAAATAATGTACAGACCGATCTTTGCAATTCTTCCAGCCAAAAAGAAGCTTTTTCTTTAATTGTCGGTTCAGGATTATGGTAAAGAGCGCTGATTGCCTGAAGTACTGTGTCCAAAGTCGGGGACAACTCCATTTTCAACGCAAACAATTCTTTGTTGCAAACAAATTTGTTAACTCTCGTCGATTAGGCTTAACTTGACGCAAACAACGCGCAGCTCGCCGTCAACAGCGCCATATTTTATAGAGAGCTGCTACCGCAACCGCTCCCGATACAGCTACTAATACCGGTACTGTATCGAAGTTTACAACATGGAGGTTCATCGTGTTTTCCGCTCTTGATATTTCACAGCTGTGCACGAAATAAATGGATGCCGATGGGCTACCGATTGTAGGGGCTGCAATAGATTTGAGGAAGGTCGGTTCTGTTCTAATTTTATTTATTTAACTCAATCACCCAGAATTTAAATTCGATTTTTGTTTAAATTTAAAGGTGAACGCCATACATCATAAAAGGACCAGAGCATTCCTCAACCATTTCATCAGCCACACAGCACATTTCCTCAACAAATTCTCCTGCGTTTGCGAAGCCAAACTCGAGGACATCAACCACCGCATTCAAAGAATCGAGACATCACTATCTATTCTGGAAGCACAAGTTGAACTTTTTTTAAATTAAATATTGGCAAATTTTAAAATAAAACAACATGAATTGTTAAATATATATGCAGTTGTCGTCCATCGCTGGACTCGATGACACAAGTTCCCCTTCAACTGAATTGTCCCAACAGAAGACAGTTGATGTACCAGTTGTCACAATAACAAAACCACAACCAGTTGAAACTCCAATTATACCTTCACGACATCCTGAACAAAATGTAAATTATATTAACACAGATGACATACTACTTACATGTTCTATAATAGTATTTCATATATTTACTTATTAAGGATGAAGATGTCAACCCAATCGCAGTGTCTTCCCCTGTAATGACAGTTTCTCAAGACCCAAGATATGCAAAGTATTTCAAACTAGCACAAGTGGTTAGTATCTGATCAACTCCTTGATCTGATAATTTAAACTGGATTTGTTGGTGTTGGCCTAGCTACATACAATTACAATGTTTTACAATTAAAGGGTGTCCCAATAATGGCATTGCGACCAAAGATGATCGCGGATGGGCTCGATCCTCACCTTTTGAAGTGGGTAAACCTCTTAATTTTCGTTACTGTCAACTTATTTACAAGCCATGCTTTATATACTTGCAGCAATCCTCTTGCCCCTGTACCTGATGCTGACACGAATCTTGTAGCTACATCTGTTGGTTCTACGTCCAGCGAAACCAGTACGAGTGAAGGTCCGAGTGACTTCAGTGATTAATTTTTGCATCAAAATTGCAAGATTATGCAACTATAAATGAATGTATAATCTAACAATGTTGCAATAAAATGTGTAATTATTTCAACCGGACTCCCCATTCGTTTTGACACCTTTGACCAATATAACAGAGTAGTTGCGAAGCACATTTGAAATGCATTAATTTCAATTATGTATAATGATCAGGTACAATCAAAGTTTTAGCAAACTTGCTAACAAGTAATTTCTCCTGAACATTATAAATGTATGAAATGAATCCAGGCTATGTCCATTCCGAACAAACTTGCTTTATTGTCACGAGATTCGGATTGAACGCGGAAAGTTTTGGTTACAGAGGTTTTCCAGGCGATCTACGTGAAGATCTCTGCCTTCATCCAAGTTCACAGGGTTCAAAAAACCAATCTAATTACAATTTCTCAAAACAATTCCCCAATGTTGTAAAAGTACGTAACACGGTTGGTCACGTACACGTCATTTTGATATTTAACACTTCATTTCGGCATATCAACCGCATAGTTTACTGCGAATGGTCCCACATTGGGTACTAAATTTTTTTGTTTCAGGGCAATGGAACAGTTGTCCTCAAAGATCATCTCAAACTATATGTTACTATACTGGTATAGTAATGATGCGTATCTGCTTTTCAGCGATGCGGAGGTGTGATGAAAGTTTGTGATCATTTTCCAGTCAAAAATATTGGTTCTTTTTATCCCGGCCACCGTGATAATAGCGAGAACTGAACTAGTTTAAACTTGGACTGCAGCAGGTCAATCACAGAAATTAACACGGAAAATTTGAAGGCTATGATTGCCACAAGAAACTAATTTACCCAACAAAGTTACGACTACTACCGGAAAGAATAACTCTAGAATATACTACTGAAAAAGCTGGAAAATTATAATACGTTTGGGTCACTTGGCATATACATTGCTACTAACTCGTATAAACTAACACGGAATCCCTTTTCTATCGGGTGATTTGTGGAAAAATTATACTGTTGATTTTAAAAAATACAATGCGACAGTCGTGAAATTAAATTTTAGAAAACTTGTTTTCCAAATGCAATGGCAAATGTAATTGTAAATTAAAATGGAATGCCATCTTACAAACTTTTTGTCCAAATTTCCCCGTCAAAGTTTTGCACGTAACGGGAAATTTCAAAATGTAGCACTACATATTTAAGTACTGAAAAAGAAAACTTCATTTATCGTAGACAAAAGTGGTTAGGATTTACTCTTCCTTGTACACAATCTGTGTCATCCATTGAACAAAGTGATCTGATCAAACCCAACGTCTATCGAAAAATTAAAAACCGGTATACAGCCAGCCGTACGATACGCGAAGGAGGAAAAACATTTGGATGAAGTGAATAAAATCCGAGCCAATACTGACATTAAAACTACATGTGGGAGAATTTCAAAGTAAAAGCTAAAAAAATATAATATATGCGACCATCAAGAATTAATTTCAGGTACTATCCTCGTAAAGTCAGACACGAAAAGCATTCGCCGTGCACTTATTCCTATCACCAAATGTAGTTTCAAATCATTCAAGTTACATGATTGATAAATCCAAATCTTATGGTTATGGTTAGGTTAGTTTTCAGGGAGCAGGAGGACACGAAACAAAAATTCGGTTATTGTGCCATATGGGTATAGAGACAACAGAAATCAAATGAAAAATCCATCACAACGCCAACGATATACGTGACAAGACCCCCTAAAAGTGTTCAGGGGAGGATAAAAGGGCGTACGATAGGTGTGAAGAGCTGGCCAGAAAAATATAGATCGAGGTGTAAGCCTTGGACTTGCAGCGGGGAACGTACAGAAAAATGTCGCTGGGTGGTCACAGGAAAAGTTGTCCGAGGTCTACGGGTAAAAACCTAACCATGACATAACTATGTATGATGAATATGAAGTACAGCAGTGTCTCTCATAAACCCTTGGGTGTAACTGTGGGAGTGATTTATGGCAGAAGTTCAGTAGTTGCACGGTTTCTCTTTTTCCTTGCGGCCGATACAAAATGCATGGATGGGACTTGACTGGGGTAAAGGTGTTCGGAGGACTTGGACTTCTACTTCCAGACACTTTGCATTGCTTTGCCAATACGAGTTTACGTTTCGGTAAGGTTTTCGGTGTGAGGGGTAAACGGGAAGAATGGAATTGTATGTGGGAACCATCTGCCAATAATCACTGCCAAGCCCTTTCTTTTTGAACATAGACACAAGATGACAGTTATGTTGGTGCATCTACACCAGCTCCACTTTATGCATCATCCTCATCATCGTTTCCATCGCCGTCACCTTCGGCATCACCCTCTTCCTCTTCTTCTCCGTCACCTGAGGAACACCGTAGAAACCAACGTGTTACAACTTCTTTTCAAACTCATTTCATCCTGGTCTAACAATCTACACCATCTCATCAAAAGTATCCGGACACATGAACTCTTTCATGAAAAACCGTTATTTCATGGAAACTAATATAGTATTGGGCCTTTTTTTTAGCCCCAATCACAGCCTCTACCCTTCGAGGAATACTGTCCATGAGGTTTGGGTAGACATCTTCAGGGATTTTCTGCACATTCGTGACGTAGCGTTGGCGAGAACAGTCACCAAAGTTGGGCGATATGGCCTAGCCCGTACTCTGTGGTCTAATTTATCCCACAGGTGTTCTATGGGGTTGAGATCAGGGCTCTGTGCAGGCCAATCCATTTCTTCAACCTACGACTCCAAAAACCATTGCTGCACGCACTTTGCTTTGTGGCATAGAGTTCTACGCGTTTAAGAGGGGTGTCCGGATACTTTTGATGAGATAGTGTATCCGCATGCCTTCTGCTTCTTCGTCAAAATCTTCCCCTTCGTTTTCGGGAACTTCATCGTCATCATCTGCCGGGAACGGAACAAAAATAACTAATCAGAACATATTCTCTAAATTGGATTTTTGCGATTTGTTAATTTTAATTTACCTTCGTCCACATCATCTGCTTCTTCGTTGTTCACTTCTTTGCCTTCACCATTCTCCTTGTCCTTATCTGCAATTGGCCAGAAAAGCCCGCGGTGAGCATTTCTACCCACTCCAAAACCTTCACCGCTTCACCAACTTTTATCTCATGAAATACAAAGTAAACACTAGAGTAATACAGCCAAGTCCCCAAATCTACCTTTTTTCGTTTTGAATGCGGTCAATACCGAAATCAATCAATCAATCAATCAATAAACCTACATTCTCCAACCATTTCCAAGTTTAACGTTCTCTCGCAACATTTCCCCTTATTTCTTCTTTAATCAAATTATATTATAAGATCCAAAACGGGTAAACAAAACAAGATTGTTTTTTGTACATATACAAGAAATACACAAACTGAACTTGTTTGTAATCCCACATTCACAACTGGAAAAAGGTAATTTGGGCTTCTACTAATCAACGTGGCGCGTACCACCACCATTATTTCCACAACAATTTCTCACAGTTCATTCACACTGCAATTTTCATTATGAATAATGTATACATACTCAAATACTTACCAAAAAATGCCTGAAATAGTAACATTTGAGGTTAGCCGAGGGCAACACGCACATGCACCACACACACTCATACAGAACAAGAACAGACATATGATTATTATTAATTATAATATAATTCCATTGACAGACTTATGTGTACGCAATGGAGCAAATGCCAATTAATTCCCCGCAAACACACTTAGCCTGACCACTGTTTTTCATCTCAGTGGTTTTGTTTTCGTTGCAAGCGCAACGTGGAAACTACGAAACCGTATTCCGAAGCCTGCCCCATACTACATACTATTTTCGTTATCCTACCGTCGTCTTCAGTCCACTTTTCTTACCTGTGTGATCTTTCTGTAAGGGTAAAAATACATGAAAGTTAAGGGGGTAGTCGAGCCTGGCAGCCCGTATATATCTTTTTTGAAATAAACTCTGCCAAATTTTAATCGATTTGAGAAAATTTCAGTTACTAGTTTGTAATAAGAATTATAAATCATTTTATTTGTTCAAACTCCCCCCAGAAAAACGTACCTTCGCTTTTTTACTATCCTCACTGTTCACCTGCAACAAATTCGGGAAAAGAAAACCCATTAAAATCCCAGCGATGCCTAACCTTACATCCGAGAACCTGCTCCGAGATCAACACATTTTTACCTGTCAAAAACAAACTATTTTTCATTTAGAAAATTTCACATTTTAACAAAGGGGCATCAATTTACAAACTTTTTTGCGTGCTTTTTCGAAGCAGATTCCCATCAACATACATTTTTCCTATTGCTTGTCAAGATGGATAATCACCGTCAAACTTAAACCCATCTTTTGCAACCATCAAAAGCGATTTTATTTTCAAAAAAACTAATTTATTTAAACTATAATTTTGTGTCCACAGTAATGTAACCTACTAATTTCTAAGTATCAAAATCAGTATCTTCCAAAATTACTCCATCTCATGAGTAACAACCCCTACATTTGAACAAACTAAAACTTTTATGCATAAATTCCAAACAAGGTTTGTACCATTTTAGGTGTTTTAAAGATCTGCTTTCAATTTTCTTGTGAGCACAATTGCAGTTATACAAAAATAAACTGTTAACAAAGCCAACCGCAATGTTATTTAACAATCAATTCACGATTTATTTTGCACAGCTATTAAAAGGCCAGGGTAAATTTTGCTTTTGATGGTTCCAACAGCAAGCTAACATTTGACAATGATGATTCACCTGAAACAAATATCAATGTATAAATGAAGTCAGCTAACGGTTGTATAAATAAAAAACCACACAACAGACCAAATTCACCAATTTGTTTGATCACCTTATTATAGAAATACAAGAAAAACCGTGGTTTGACGGGTGAAAGATTTTCAAGTGTCTTGTAATGTCATCTGTCTTTTCAGTCTGTTATTTATCTACTATCCATTTAGGACCAAATTTTACAAACATACCCTTACAATTGTACAGCAAATATACTTCAAACGCCTCCAATACAAATTTCTAAACAATGGTTTCCAGCATTCCTTCCACTGATTACTTTCAAATATATTATAATGCAGCTGTTCTGAATAAAATAAGCCAATTTGAATTCATTTAAACCCACAAAAACTACACCTGCTACTGACTTTTTCCAAAACATTTCAACCTTTCAAGGTGCAGTCACCTTTACACATTTCATATGATTAAAAATGCCATTTATGTTATAGAAAACGCCATTTTGAAAGTATTATTGCAGCTGTAATCTTTTTAATTTGTAAACCAAACTTTGTGAGAGGAATACTATTTCATTTCAATTTTTACGTTTCAATCTACTTTTATAAACTTCCATATTTGGGATAATTAACACGAATGTTTTGTTTTCCTGTTTTTAGCAACAGCGAAAAAACAAAAGCCAAAATGTCAACCACTTATGACAATGGACGTTGATGCAACCGGAAATTATTTTTTTCTTCTTCCAGGGTACTCCATTTTTGCCACGAGGTGGTACACGTGAAAAGCTGTTGCGGATCATACACATTTTGCGGATGCGGATTCGAATGCGTTTCGGATCGTCATTAATTATTCTCCAAAACTCCGCCTTTTTTCGCGTTGATTTAGTGTAACTTTTCCGCAAACGATTCGTGTAACCACGATTAAAAAAAAAGGAAGAACAGTAGCACTTCGGGGAAGTACAATCAAGGGAGAAATACATAGAAACGCTGGGGCGAAATCCCAGGTGCGGGTACACAGACGATTCCATTCCCAACGTTCGATAAGGGG
This sequence comes from Glomeris marginata, assembly GCA_034696005.1. Lineage (NCBI taxonomy): Eukaryota > Metazoa > Arthropoda > Diplopoda > Glomerida > Glomeridae > Glomeris > Glomeris marginata. The sequence goes on along the minus strand of JAQFZQ010000078.1, from coordinate 7,754 downwards.
TTGTAGATTCATTTCGGAGGGGAAAATCGACGCGCCCGTTCTCCAAACAAAGACTCCCCCCACACCTTACCCCTATTCACACACCCCAACTTCAACGGCACTTCAATTTATTTACATCTCCCGCCAAAATTCTACGAGTACTACAAGAGTGGGAGGGGCCGAGAGCTAGTCATAAAAATAACAATGGCGATCGCCTGCAGAGGAGTGGGCGAGTCCATGTCAACAATCTCGAACAAATACAATTACGTACAGGGGGTGCAGGTATATAGTTTGGTGTTGACGTTTTCATGAATAATCGAACGTTCATTACAATTGAGTAACGATTAGGCTTCGTGAAAATATAAGTATTGGGAATTCTCAATCCAATGAGCTCAATGGCTCAATCCATCAGGCATTTAATGCGGTAATAATTATTTTCCATTTTTGAAATGAAACAAATGAGCAAAAGTGACGTCACAGAAATATGACATGCCGGTTGCGTCGGCAAAAAACAATTCAATTTACGAATATATCGGCACTTATAGCACAACTTTACAGTTGTTGGTTGGATTAATGACATTTTTCAACTTGGGTCCATTCATAGCTCTATGGGTCCATTGTTTCATGTCCATGTTTTCAAAATTTCGAGTTCGATATGCACTTCCAATACTCCATAGAAATTTTATCGACAGAAATGGCAGTTCAAACATTTGTCGATATCGGTAACCTAAATAACGAATAACCTTGCTCCGTTTTTTATCCTCTCACAAATCGATAAGCTGATATGCTCAGAACGAAGCATGCAGGAAAAAACCCCAAACTTCTAATCGGGGGTTTTTTGCGAATTTAGGCCTAACGAAAAATCGAACGTTTCCGAGCAATCGACAGCCCATAGGCGTGTAAAAGGGCATTAACTGCGGTTAGGCCAGAATAAAACTTATTGCCCCCTTGTTTACTCAAATCCCTGTAAAATACTAATAGGCGTTTCAATTCGATCTCGGTGGGGGTCTTTGTTTATTTTTGTCTGACTTTTTCATTGACAATTTTTAATATGCTGCAACTGAATAAATACAGGTGCAAAGAATGCGTTTTTTGTCTTTAAAACAAGTTGTATCTGCCAGTTACGTAGTATTAATCAGGCTCACACTCAAAGAAGGATTGATACTTGTTCAAAAGCAGTTTGTTTTTCTTTCCAGCACATGCTAATTCGTTTCCACAACATTTTTGCCTTTGTAAAAAAACATGGAGTGAGGTATTTTTACTTATACAAATATAAATATACACGCGTACCAAAATAAATCCCTTTTTCCCCAATTTTTTACGCCTTTCTTCGCCAAAATTGCGCAACTTTTAAACTTTGCGTTTTCAATAAAACAAAAAATACTGAAATGATTGTTGAAAATCAGTTACCAGCCATAAAACTACTGTATTTTGTAACTGTATTTATAACGACAAATTCATCGTTGTTCACTAACAAGGATAAATAAGCCTAATTTGTTGGGGTTTTTGACCGAATTCAGAGGAAAAAACTGGCAATATTAGGCATAAACACAAATTATTAGGTAAACGCTGCTGACAATTTGCAAATCGATGTTAATTTGATGTCGTCTAAGTTATTTCTCTGAAGTATATTTCAGAGGTAATTATGTCAAGCTTATTCCGATGTTTGAAAACATGCCGAAGGGAAATAGGCTTAAAAAGTTGCTGGTGCAAGGATCTCGCGTGCAACTTATTTCCGCGCAATATTCACATAGACTTAACATACAAAATCTTGCAGGCAACAAAATCTAACGCAATACAGTTGCGGATGTAAACATTTCAGCATAAAAAACCCGACTCATCGTCAACAACACGAGCCGGGAAATGATCAATTGGATCGTGTTTACACAAGTGCGATAATGTATATATAACATTTCAATTTTTCACGGGTTTTATAAAGTAGGAACGCCAATAAGTTATTTTTGCGGTTAAATTTTCCGCACAACTGCGGGTGTCGTGACAGTAAAAAATACGCAGTCGTCCTTGTCCGTCAATCCCATCCAATGTCCGAGGACAATCGCCGTAATGGCAAAACGAAACGCGCCGACGTCGTTCAAACTCCAAAATTTCAACAAAGCCATCAAAGCACGTTTCAAAAATCTGCCGGCGAAACGGTCGGCAACACTCGGCTTCGTACCGGCCGCGTTCGGCGATCTTCGGACATCGCTCGGCTTCCACTCGGGACGGCGTTTACTTTCACCCGTCAAAAACACATTTGCACGCAATAAACTACTGTATGGAAAACGATGCTTAGCATATAACCCCGTAACGACTTACCGTTATCAAGATTAAGTATAATGGAGTCGGGGTTTTGTTATGAAAAATGTTTTTTCTTTACATCGAGCGGGAAGAAAACCTAGTTAACCCTCACTGATCCGCACTCACCTCGGATGGCCTTTTCTGTCCTTTTACTTCTGTTTTCGCATCTCCGGCTACTTTCTCCGTCGCCTCGGACACGTTTTCCGTATCAACTTCGGCACGATCCTCCTTGGTACTCATGTTTGATAGCTGAAACACAGTGGCCGATCGACCTTCGCCGCCTTTGTTCAATTGCAAAAATGGCGCGTGTGCAACACCGCACAATAAACCAGTTTGGCCTCGTGACGCGCAACTGCGATCCGATCCGCAAACATCATTTTCCTGCGCAAATAATATCAATCCATTCCGAAAATGCAATATTTTAAAACAATTACGCATATTTGTGTCGCTTTCAATGAACGAAAACATACATTCGGTATGGGGTCGAGAGTTTGCTTTTATTCTTTACGGATCGGAAATACGAGCCACACCCAGATCCGCGATCCGCATCGTGGGATACAATTTCAATTTCGATCCGTAATCCGATCCAAACAAAGTTTCCGGTGTAAATCGGTGTAATATGTGAGAAATTGAACAAACTTTAATCTATACTTTTTTTTCAGAATATCTACAATTTTATTACTCTCGTGTGGATGCAAATTTTGAATAAATTTGAGTTTTTAAAGGGGACATCCATAATTTACGTTAGCATATTTAAATATTTTCCACCAATCGCCATATTTCCTTGCACAACAACACCACAGTTTCCTCAAATTTTTAAAATTATTTTTAAATTAGTTCTCTTTGTTATACAGACATAATTTTGCTATGTCCCCTCTCAGCGACTTTAAAAAACCAACCCATCCCAGAATGCATTGCGAAGTTTACTGTGACGTCACGGCCGGCTCTTTCCGGAGAAGGAATCCAAAATGGTTGGTAGAGCGATTTTCTCTATTCGTTTTAAATCGGGTTTCATCCGTGCGTTGGGGCCCTTAGTTTTATTTTTATACGTGCAGAAAAATCACGTAGAATTTTATTTACAAGATGATTTGGTTATTTTAATCGGGAACGAAACGTGCGGATGTGGACGAGATTTGACGAATGGCTTGAAAAATAGGCTTATGTTACGGTAATAACACGCGTCTTTTCTGAACAGGTGAACGTCCCAAAAACGAGAAGAACTTTTTGCAAAGGCAAAAAATGCAGGAAGCATACTTTGCATAAAGTAACGCAGTACAAAAAGGGAAAAGAATCGCTACATGCACAGGGTAATAATCCGATGGTCGCCAATTAGGCCTAATATTTTGAATATGAATTACAGCACGTTATCTAAAATGCTTTGGAATTTGTTTTGGTTCCAGGCAAAAGGCGTTATGACCGAAAACAAAGAGGTTACGGTGGACAGACGAAGCCAATTTTCCGAAAGAAGGTTTGTATTTACAAATAGAAATTAAATGGCAAATAAACTTTGTAATAAAATTAAATGTAAATCTGCAAATGACGTTTTGGGGAATTTCTTATTTTACATCCAAATGTTTGGACATTGGTTCAAAGTTGTAAAAAGAGGTTTTGTTTTTCTATAACAGGCAAAGACCACTAAGAAAATTGTCCTGAGAATGGAGTGTTCAGAATGCAAGTACAGGAAACAGTTGCCCATCAAGAGGTGCAAACACTTTGAGTTGGGTGGTGACAAGAAGAGGAAGGGACAAATGATCCAATTTTGAACGTTCTACTTTCTGTACACTGTTCATCCGTGAAATAAAAATATTGATTGGACCTATTGGACACAGTGAATTAGCATTCATGAATTTTTTCGTACAAAACTTGCAATTTATTTGGGAACTTTCACCATTTTTTTAATATTGCCAATACGCACTTGTTTGGTTGGAGAACAATGTTAGTTAATTCAGGCATGTACTTGGTTATATTTACTAGTAAATGTCGTCATCTCTTGTTATGTACGGCAGGCATTTCATGTGAAATGTGGGACACTCGACATCTAGCCGTTCACCTGAAATGTATAAGACCAGGGAAACACATTATTAATTACAGAATGAACAAGATTAAGTTTACAAAACAATTTCACTAGCCAAAAATGAAGTGAATACTGAACATGCAAAAAATTGTCAAATGACTGCGTAATAAATGCACAATCATAATTTGCCATAGAACCTACCACTCTTTAGCTTTCTAAAGGTGTAAGTTCCTCTCATGTTCCCAAGTTTGGTACTAAATGTAGTACAACTAATGTAAGAGTAACAAGTACCGGGTCGTAGTATTGGATGTTCTCCTATAGACAGGAGAAGGTGAGGAATTTGGGATGGGACAGGTGAGAGGGTAGGAAATGGGAAAGAAAAACGGACAACTAATTACTGAATGTGTAATGGAAGAATTGTGTACTTACCAGACTTGAGATTTCTCATCACGAAATGACCCTTCATGCTACCATGCGTGGTAGCGAATGTTGTACAGCTAATCCAAGAAAAGCTGACACCGGGCCTCATGGTTGGGTATTTCCCTATGAAAACAAATGAATCGATGGTTTACCAATGGACCTACTTTTTAACTAAATATGCGTGTTCAATTTCTAGGGACATTGATGACCCAATATATGAAATAATGTGTCCAGTTCATGGAAAATCATGGATCCACTTGTTTTCACAATTTGGAAGAAATGTTACAATACATTTCTAACAGAAAAATACTGTAGTTAGTACCATAAAATTGCATAGTTTTTCATTTCTACATAATTCACAAAATTGCAATTTTATTAAAGTGCAGTATTTTTCTGTAAGGGATAACACTAGAGTTATCCGGAAAGTTATGACCGTTTTTTATTTTAAAATCCATAACAATGTTTAGCATGTATATTAAAGTTCATAAAAGTTTGTGTCACTATTTTGCGCAGTATTGTTTGTTGTGCAATAAATCAAAATTTTACTAAATGTACATTATTAGAAACTATCCCTTTACTGTGAATTGCTCCTCACATCTTTTAAGTAAACTGTCAAACTTGTAATAAACTTGGAGAAAACACTGGCAGCAAGTGACACAAACTTCATTGACGCTATTTTTTCCTATTATGGATCCAAGAAACACTTTCACATGTAAGGTAGTAATAATTTTAAACAATACCTTAATATGCATGTTGAACATTCTGTCATGCAATATTTGACATTACAACAAGTTTGTATTTTAAAATAAACAAAAAACTACATTCCGGATAACACAACAAGAGCATTGAAAATAAAAGATTACTATACTAACCAACAACCCCTGGACCATCAACAGTCTCCTCATGACCAGTTTCATCTGTTATTATCCAATGCCGCGTTTCCAGCTGGCACGACCAATCTGCAGAAGCATTTTCATCCATGGACATCCTGGAAAATAATTCCCATATGCAATACTTTCCTGTCAAACATTTCACTATACATTGTCAAAACTCTCTCTAGCTTACGTTATCCGGTATGTGTGGATAAAATAAGGAGGTCTGATGGTGCTGTGTTCCGGGAGGAAACAAGTTGCCGCGGACACCTTTATGGGCCCGGTCATCGCTACACTTTCTTTATTATGGATAAACCTAAAAGAATAGGTTATTGGATACAATGAAAGGTGGTAGGTAAACTATATCACAAGGTCTCATGCGGGTTCCTTACTTGTACGGTACACCATCTATGATCGGGTATTCATTGGTCACAAGATCAACTTCATTGATGAACCATGATAGAAAGTCATTCCCTTTAAAATAGTGGTAATTAAATAAAAATAAATAATGCTTTATATCATAGTTGGATGTGCTTAGGTAAATAAATCGCACCAGTTATGAAAAAATCCACTTGCTCCGAAGTCCCATCAACGTGGTTATTCACAGGACACAATACTTTGCCTTCATCGGGTCTTTGGTATCTCCTCCATACCAAACACTGACCGGACTTGATCCCAGAGGAAATTGTTAGTTGCAAGCAGTTTTGCCACCACTCGACAGGAGTCTCGTCTTCATCCTTTGTTAACATTACCAAGAGTTACCTAGTTACATTACTTGAACGGATATACATTCAATAAAATAATTGCAGCAGTTATTACACATACAGCAATCTCTTGTGGCGCACCGTGGCAATCAAGGAGACATTCACTGCAGTAATGGTTTGAAATCTTCATACTGCCGAAAATCCTGTAAAACACACACAAAAATTATTAGTGCTCCAATGTGTAATTCACAGTGAATTTTGCTGTCATTTATTGATTACCCATGGTTTCTTAATTTTTGTCCGTTTGCAATGCGAAAGGAGCAGCGGATGTCATTAGGTAATTTACGGCCTTTTCGTCTTTCAACTTCATCTAACATTTCCTCAGTGGCACCTTCTGCAACATACAATTTTTCAGACACTTGAATCTTGGGCTTGAACAACGTTAGTTTTGAGTTGTGGTAAATTGCACGGAAAAGATTGCTTACCTTGAATTTTACTCGCAATGTCGGGGCAATTATCTTGCAGATATTGGCGCAGTTTCTGCCACGCAACTTTTAGTTTTTTGTAATTTTTATATCGACCAAAACTTCCATATTGGTCTTCAAACGTTGCTTTCCATGAAAAACCTGGCAGACATCTATAGAAAATAAATTAATATACATATACATTCAAAATTAACAGAATTTTAAATATAATTACTAGGCCTGTTATATTTAACACTACATTGCATCATAAAAGCAAATAACTGAACAGGAAAACGTATGTACTGACCTGTTTAAGTTCCAATATTCAAAACACAGTTTTTTCCAAAGTGATTCTTCAGAGCAAATTTCATTATATCGCTGGCAAACTTGACTGCATCTGCAACATAGAATAGGAAACCCGTTTATAACAAACCACAAAATACGAAAAGTCAGAGAAAAGTACATTGCAAGTTTACCTAACAAGGTCTTTGAAATCACCAAGGTACGAGAGAATATGCAAGAGCGGATCTGTCGGTAAACATTCCCAACCGAGGTTAGCCGCCATTTTGTAGTGAACCACGCCCTTTCAGTTTTATTGGCAGTCACTTCGCCACGCCCTCTATTTAAAAAATAAACGACTTTCGACGTAGCTTAAAGGGCCCCACGGCCCACACGTGGTGTGCTATGGCGTTATAGTGTGTGGTGGGATTTTCAATAGTGCACCCTATTGGAAATACCACCACACCATAACACACCACTATGTGGTGGTATTTCCAATATTTTACAGTAATCGATGATTACTCTATTGGAAACTCCCCCACCACACGTTGTGTTACAGTGTATACTTACCATACTATATATTGTATTAAGGGAGTAGATCGTGCACGGCCGGGTGGAGCGTGTTTTGGGGGTGAAAAATCGTGGCAGGAAAACTTACGGGCTTAATTTAAAATTATCGGGTCACTATTTCGAAAAACTAACGGTTATAGGTTGTTCCGGATGA
>JAQFZQ010000077.1:0-54867 GCA_034696005.1 Glomeris marginata | reverse complement strand
TACAACTATGACAACGCAAATGAAACCACTCCCACACGGGCCACGCCCCTACAACTAGGCGCGCCATCTAGCGGTCTATTGGCCAAACCATGGCCTCCCCACCCCCTCCAATTACAGTGTCCAAGCCTTTACTATACAGCCTTGGTCAGAGCGAAAACAAAACCACAGATGAGAATTGCAATTAAGGCGGGGCTATTTTTTATTTTTTCCCGGAAATGACTTCACTTAATGTAATTCCTGAAGACATGGACAGTGATGAATATGTTTCCAGTCAATGAAGTAGTAACATTGCTGTGAAACTGACATTCTCGTCTGCTCTTTAAAAATTAAATTCCCAAGAGATTTTGCAAAATGAAAGGAAACCGCCTTCTCTTGCAACCCAATCCGGTTGAAAAAGCCTCCTTTGGATCCAAAATGTTTTTCTGGTAAGTCATTCATATGGATTGAAGCATTTTAAATTAATTGTTAAATGTTGTAAATCAGCTGGTGAATTAATTTGGAAAAGATGAATTGCTCCATATACTGTATAACTGGTTATTTTTCGCGTAGCTTTATTTTCGCGCTATTTGCGGAAGTACGTTCGTCCGCGAAAATTTCAATCCCGCAAAAATTTAAATTCCCGGTAATACAATAGCCAAAAATTCCAAAAGTCCACAAAACGCGAAATTAAAAGGCCCGTAGAAGGTGCAAAGTCCGGATTCCGCGAAAATTTAGCTACGCGAAATAAACCAGTTATACAGTATTTGCCTCTATTTTAGAACAGAATTTGTTAATTTTTTTGCAATGTAGTTCTAAGAAAAATGTTATCGTTACATTATTACACTAATCTTTTGTAACATTTTTAATGTAAAATTTAATTTTCAAACAAGTTACAAAATTATCTATTTTAAAATGTATAACAACGTACATCACGCAGCTGAATATTTCCCCATAACAATGTTGATTATACCCAATGAAGTCATTTTCAATATTATTGCAAATATAATGACCAACTTTTATAAAAATATTCAGAATTTATTTACGAACTTGGAAACTTTGAGATGCAACCCAAAGTGTACTTCACTGCATAACAAGTCGAATTTAAATGAACTCATTGCTATACAATGTTTTTTGTTGTTGTATTTTTTTATTTAGTTAGTGTTGACTGCGATAGAATTTGTATGAAACCACACAGCAAACATTTGTGAAAATATTGCTTACAAAATAATTTCTACATAAAGTTTTAGTGACACTAAAACTTTATTTTTCGGTTTATTTTTACATAATTATACTATTTCATTTGAACAAATACTATATAAAAGGGAAAGTTGACTATATTTTCGTAATTTCACTGCTGTCCACTTAAAGATTAACATTAACAATGCAATTTAAGCCAAGATTATTGTCGACCTTGCACTGCATTTAACTTTGACTTAGATTGAGTTTTAAAGTTGCGCTCTACTTTGTAAATTATATAGTAGCTAAGCCGACAAAAAGAAAATTATAAGTGGCATATTTCACTGTAATGACATCATAATCACATACTAAACACCAAAAACCTCAGTAAGAGTTGTTTATAGTGCATTGTAACTAACTAAATATAAAGTTAATGCAAAACGTCTGTATATCTGCTAGAATTACATTTTAAAATTAAAAGTGTGTACTTTTTTAGAGCGTCAACCAGTGACACAAATCATACAAAGTTTTTGCATGTTGTTTGCAATTTAAAAATGTAAGATCATGTCCCAGAAAGTGTCATCTGTGTCCGTACCAATCACTGCTCTATCGCGTGTCTTAGTATGAATTGATTTTACTCCAATTTTGATTGGTGAAAGTTTATTTAACTTTTTTGAGGAAAAAGTGACGTTGCAACCCTCGAATTACAAGTAAACCAATAGTCATTCATGTACCCTTCAAGGTGTAAATGATGAATTAAATGTGTTCGAAGGACGCGTGCAGGGTATTTCCGAGCATAAAATGTACATTTCACTTTTCTATGAATTTGGGAATTAGCCCGGTATTTTGTTAGGCATACTATAGTACATCAAAGTGTCTACATTTACTCGGTGATGATGGTCCAAGATATAAATCCATCCGAATCTGCTTCAATTTTAACAATATACACTGTAGGGTGAGTGTTTTACTGTTATGTCTTGATTATTCCGTTTATGTCAGGTTTCAACTCACTAAAATAACTTTAATTTAAAAAACATGTTTTCATTCCTGATTTTTGCATATGATTTACATGTTTTGTAGCATTAAATTTAATTATACGTATTTAGTCCCGTTCTGTAACTAATCGGTTATAAACAGTATATGAGCAAAAATATATTCAGGCAAAAATGAAGTATCTTATTGCATATAGAGGAAATAACAGTTCTTGTGAAACATCTGGAAGACCTTTGCACAGAAATACTTGGAATTAGCAAGAGTGTATGAAGGGTGATGTATTAATTGAACTGTTGGCTCTTGCTTGACAACAGCAAAGCGATTTCTTCACTTATTAGGCCATGAACTAGACCATTATAATATATTAATGAAATTATTAATGGTCTAATTCATAATTTACTGTAATTTTGTCATCCATCATATGCCAACTTTATACATATTACCATATGTCACAGATACAATTACTTTTATAAGACACTGTTTTGTGGGACCCCAACATAAGAATAATAAAGTGACTCAACATTGTATATAACTTTATAACAGTCTGCACTGTTTTTTTTTTCTTCAACAAGAGGCGAACTTTTGCCTTCAAATTTCCCCAGCATTTGTAATATAACACGACCATCACAGCAAAATCACTAAATCTATTGACTTTGATCCCTTTGTGAATTAATAGTGTTCATATCCATGAACTTGGTGTCACAATGGTGCATCGTTTAATTGCGTAATCAGTGTTGCTCTTGAATGATATTTCAATGTATGTACTCTGGGGATTTACAATCTCCATACCATTGTGAAACGATTATGAAGATTACACCGATAAGTAACTGAATTTTTATAAGGCATTTTGTGCACATATTGCAAAGTCCTTGCTGCCATTTATGTAACAAAATATTATCACATTTCTCTTTGTGTAGGTGTTAATGTTTTGTGAGATATAACTAACAGTGTAGGTTGAATTCTTCCCTCAGGTGGCTTAATTCTTTCTTCAGAAAAGGTTACACTAAAGAACTAGAGGTTGAAGACCTTTATGCTGTTCCCGAAGAAGACAAGTCTGAGACTTTATGTTGCGCATTGGAAAGGTTATACAAAACTTTAACGAAAACAATATTATCACATTTTCAAATGTGATTTAATATTAATTGCAGGGAATGGCGCAAAGAATTAGGCAAAAGTAAGTTGGGGAAAGAGCCAAGTTTAAAAAATGCTATAATCAGATGCTTTGGATTCAAGTACATCTGTTTTGGGCTCTTTATACTCTTGGAAGTAAATATGATGACTTTACATTTTAAATGTGGAATTAATACGAAAGGCATACTATATTTCATGTGAATCTACAATTTGAATTCATTGTATAGGAATGCGGAACTCGCATTGCGCAGCCAATTCTTCTGGCTCAGTTAATAAGAAGTTATTCAGAAAATACAACACAAGGTTACAACAATAGCTTGTACTTTGCTGGAGCAGTAGTATTTTGCTCCATACTGTTCACAATTACCCATCACCCATACTTCTTCGGGGTGCAGCACATTGGCATGAAGATACGTGTGGCATGCTGCGCTCTCATCTACCGAAAAGTATGAATAATTTCAATCCAAATATGTCCAAACCTTGTTTCCATACCTCACTATAGCTCAATTCACAGGCTCTGACACTTAGCACCAGTGCACTGGCCCAAACCGCAACTGTTGGCCACATTGTAAATTTAATGACCAACGATGTCAGCAGATTTGACCAGGTCTTGAATCCTTAATTACCCTTTAAAAGGCACCTGTGTAATATGTTCATGTTGCTTATTACAGACAGTAATATTCTTGCACTATCTCTGGGTAGGACCAGTGCAATCATGCATTGTAATTGCTATTCTATGGATGTATTTGGGGCCTGCTGTGTTTGCTGGATTCGCAATGTACGTTTTCCTTCAAAGTGGTATGGGAAGAATGTTCGCAAAGCTCAGGTATTACCTTTGAATCACATGCATGTACAGTAATATGAAAGAGCTGAAAGATGATCCTATAAACACAGATCCCGTATTGCACGTTTGACGGATGCAAGGATCTGCATCATGGATGAGATATTATCAGCCATGAAAGTGATCAAGATGTACACATGGGAGATGCCGTTCAAAGATCTGGCTGCAGCAGCTAGAAAGTAGGAAGAATCTTGCTTTACATGATAATGTTTTGAATTGTGGAAATTAATCTTATGCAGGAAGGAAGTAGATGAGATTCGGAAAGCGTCCTACTGCCGTGCCTTGAACATGTCACTGTTTTTCACATCATCTAAAGTCATCCTGCTTCTGACTTTCATGACTGCTGTACTCACTGGTTATCCCCTGACTGCTGAAGTGGTCTTCTTGGCAGTTTCACTTTACAACTGCATCCGATTAGTAATGACATTGTTCTTCCCATTCGCCGTGGCTCAGAGTGCTGAAACTCTTGTGTCCATCAGTCGTGTGCAGGTGCAATTCATGTTACTTGTAACCATGTGCATTAGGAAATATCTAATACTGTTTTATCAGAAATTTCTTCTACTCGACGAAAGCGATGTGGACTCATCAGTGACAAAATCAAATCTTCGGCCGAATATTTCCAATTGCGGTGTGACTGTTGAAAATATTTCTGCTATGTGGAATGGGGTAGGCCATGATGCAATTCAAAGAGATACATACTGTAGACGTAGTGAAAGAGGACATTATTTATTTAGGGCTCAGAAAGCCAAGCTTTAACTGATATATCACTGTCTGCGCATCCGGGTAAATTGGTGGCAGTTGTTGGACCAGTTGGCGGAGGAAAGGTGTGTCAGCATGGGACTTAAATCCACTGAATTGCATATGTTTGATAGATAATTGTTGACATTGTGTAGACTTCTTTGCTGATGTCCATTCTGGGTGAACTTCCAACGACATGCGGATTTTTGAACGTACGAGGGCGGCTTGCTTATGTGTCCCAAGAGCCTTGGGTTTTTGCAGCCAGCATTAGACAAAATATTCTTTTGGGAAACCCATTCAATCAAAGCCAGTACCAATCTGTTATCCGCGCATCATGCCTTGAAAAGGTGCAAATGTCCTCCAAAATCATATTTTCATTGGAAGATTGAATGAATGCAATCAATATTTTTTTGTTTTAAAGGACATGCATCACTTCCAGTATGGAGACGAAACTCTTGTTGGCGAAAGAGGAGTTATGTTAAGTGGTGGCCAGAAAGCAAGAGTAAATTTAGCCAGGTAGTAGTCAGGCTATATATGGATATGTAGAGTGTACACTTCTTTAGAGCAAATGTTGATTTGTTAGAGCACTTTATGTTGATGCCGATGTGTACCTCTTGGATGACCCACTGAGTGCTGTTGATGCACATGTTGGAAGGCATCTGTTTGAGCAGTGAGTAATATTTGTGTGTTTTTAGGTGCTTCGATTTAAATTGTTTAATTTGCTGAATCATGACAGGTGTATTCAAGGATATCTGAAGAACAAAGTGTGCATACTCGTCACTCATCAAGTTCAGTATCTGCAGAAGGCTGAACACATCATCATTCTCAAAGATGTACTGAGATCCGTATAATTTGGCATGAATAATGTGTATTTATATGATTATGAATTTGCATTTCTTCCCAAATGACACCTTAATCAGGGGAAGTGTGTAGCTCAGGGTTCTTACCAGCAACTGATAGATAATGGGGTGGATTTCACGGCCATGACTGCTCCGAAGGAAATGATCCCCGTGGAGCAAAGTCTCCAAAAATACAGTGTTCCCAGAATTGACAACACGGAATTGCCTTATGGGTCAACAATTTCCCTGGAAGAAGTAAGTTGTTCCTCGTTTTACATTTGTAGTTTGTAGTATGTGTTAAATTGTACGAATCTTGTGATGTAGGGGCTAGAAAAGTTTGTAGAGTTCACACAAGAATGTGAAGGAATTAAGCCAAAGGCTGTAGAGGAAACTAAATCCTCAGGTAAAGGACACTATAGTTTTATTATTGAAATACAAGGTAAAGTTTTGAACAATGAATCTGTGACTTTCTTTAGGTGGTGTGAGTGGTGAAGTATACAAAGTGTTTTTTGCTGCTGGTGGTGGTCCATTCTTCCATGTTGCTTTTGTGATGTGCAATGTGATCACCCAATTGCTGGTTAATGGTTCCGACTATTGGTTGCGTATTTGGTAAGTAATTCACATTTGATGAAGTATGCAACAACAATTTCTGCCATTTTACAAATAAATGTAAATCGCGAAATATTTATTTAAAACCAACGACACGTTCAAATTCCTTCAGAGCATGTCCTATTCATTGCATTATTATTACTGTGGTTGGTTGCACTCGTTGCATTTCGCAATGAGAATTTGTTGGCAACATTGCAAGGTCCGTAAATATCATTGTACATGCAAGGCCTCCAATTTAATGGGATTTATACCTTGTTGTGTACAGCGCACCAAACCAAACCCTATAATTTAAGAACATAACCACACCTCTGAGATAATTTCCCCTCACTTTACAATAATTTCCTTATATCTCCTACACATATATTTGTTGAAATAGGTAAAAAAAGGGATTTATTTTTTCATAGGACCAATGCAGTGGAGCGAAGTAGTCAATGGACAAATGCACTGGAAGGAATAACACAATGCAATGGCGATGAATTTGCTAATGACACCTTTGGTGGTGTTGCAGCGAATTGCACGGACAGTGCCCAGGCAATGAAAGATAATTTGGAAGACTACACTGCAGACCCATACATCAACATGTACATCTATGCTGGAATTGTTTTGGCATGTTTCCTGTTCAGCGTCATCAGGACTGCTCTCTTCTTCTCCATGTGCATGAACGCATCCATTAAACTGCACAACCTTATGTTTGGAAGTATCATCCGTGCAACTATGAGTTTCTTCGACAACAATCCTGTTGGTCAGTATATTAACAATCTCATTGCATTGAATATGCACCACATAGTGCAGTGATAAATTTGTGCTCCTTAATGCCTACAACAGTCCTACACATGATGCAATTTTATGTGTAACAAAATTGTGACACTTGTACGTACATAGGTCGCATCTTGAATCGTTTCTCAAAAGATATTGGCACAATGGACGAATTGTTGCCTGCAACCTTCTATGATGAAATAGCTGTAAGTAACGTATTACTGTATATTAGTGCTCCTAGCAGTATATTGCTTGGGATGTTCATCAATGGAGCACGCAATGTGAAAGGCTGAAATGTTTCGCTTAAAATTGGGATGCATTTGGCTTGATGCATGGGTTTCTTGGTATATGCTATATTTCTTGTTTGGCTATAAAGATAATGCACGAAAGTATCATTCTTCTTTGCTTTTTCTTTTCTTGTATCTATGTAGGACGTATATTGAATCGGTTCTCTCGTGATATTGGGATTATTGACGAGTCGCTTCCTGTGTGTGCTTATGACATGATCGAAGTAAGTCCCTTGCATGCCTATAGCAATATTCAAGTCAATGTATTTGTAATCTTTCTTTCAGATATTCCTGCAGCTGGTAGGCATATTAACCATCGTGATCATAATCAATTATTGGATTGCGGTGCCCACCGTCATACTGGCTGTTTTCTTCGTCATCCTTCGCAAGGTGTATCTCGAAACTGCCAGGGATGTGAAACGTCTCGAGGGCACAAGTAACAATTAGCCAATTACCATAACTAATTAAGAAACAATATGTCTTTCTTGTACTTTTAAACCATCTACTTTGATTTTAGCCCGAAGTCCAATCTACTCGCACCTCAGCGCTACCTTACAGGGGCTAACAACAATCAGAGCCTTCGGTGCCCAGGAGACATTCATCCACGAGTTTGATAACCATCAAGACATCCATTCAGCAGCATGGTACATATTTTTGTCCACGACAAGATGGTTAGGTATGCGACTGGATTGGATATGCGTGATTTTTATCACGGCGACTACGTTCTCGCTGTTGGCTGCTACATCAGGTATAACATGTTCCTTGTTGAAAAATGACCGGATAGATCACAATATATGGTATATACTTTATATTATTCAGGAATGGGAAGTGGGGACATAGGGTTAGCCATTTCTTCCGCCTTTCTCTTGTCCGGCATGTTCCAATGGGGTGTTCGACAATCTGCCGAAGTCGAGAATCAGGTTTATATGTTATACTTGTGATTGTTATTACATATCTCGTTTTTGGTTTTCACACATTCATTATGTATGACAGATGACGTCAGTTGAACGCATAATTGAATATACAAAACTGGAACCCGAAGCTGAACTTGAAAGTGCTGCGGACAAAAAGCCACCCAGGGTTTGGCCCCAAGATGGCAAAGTAGCTGTTGATAACATGTCATTATATTACAACAAAGATGATGCCCCAGTAATAAAAAATGTGTCGTTCACAATAAATCCCAAAGAAAAGGTACGAATGTGCTAAATGAAACATTTCTCCTCCTGTAGTACGTATATCATCCAACACTTAAAAGTGTATTTTCAGATTGGCATTGTTGGACGAACTGGAGCAGGGAAAAGCTCAATAATCTCAGCTTTGTTCCGGCTTGTGGAACCTCAGGGAACGATTCTCATCGATGGTCTTCGAACCAGTGACCTTGGGTTACATGATCTCAGGAAGAAGGTGTCCATAATCCCACAGGTACGATTGCAGTTTCATCAAGATTATCCCCCAACCATAAAATACAAAATATTTTCGTTGCAGGACCCCGTGTTGTTCATGGGAACAGTACGCAAGAATCTCGATCCCTTCTGCGATCACTCGGATGATGAACTGTGGTCTGCACTGGAGGAAGTGCAGCTGAAAGATGCAGTGAATGAGATGAGTGGTGGTTTGAGTGCTCATGTTGTAGAAAAAGGAGCAAACTTTAGTGTTGGACAAAGGCAGTTGGTATGCCTTGCCAGGGCTATCTTGAGGCAAAACAAAGTACTTGTCCTCGATGAAGCCACTGCAAATGTTGATCCAAGGTATAATCTTGTAACTAGTCACAAGCACTTTGTACCAATTTTAATTCATCATTATTATTAATGGCTTTCAAGGACTGACTTCTTGATTCAAGAAACGATACGAGCGAAATTCTCACATTGCACCGTGTTAACCATCGCTCACAGGCTTAACACCATCATGGACTCTGACCGAATATTGGTACGTTTCTGTTCCACCCAAGGGCCTTAGTTCCATCTTCATGTTCCATTAAATTTTACAGATGAAATGTATTTGGTATTTTCAGGTGTTGGATGCAGGAAGTATAGTGGAATTTGATGAACCATTTGCCTTGCTTCAGAATAAGAATGGTCATTTCTATCGGATGGTTAAACAGAATGGCAGCTTCAGTGCAAGTATTTTGGAAAGAATAGCTTTCGAGAACCACCAATTAAAAAATAAAACTGACGAAAAGATTGAGTATGTAGAAGATTCTCAAGAGATGCCAATTTCAGTTACAAAGTTATAAGAACATGATCTTTAAGATGCCAAGTTATGTTTCGCGTGAATAGTATCAAGAGTGGATTTGTATTAGATATGTTGATTACGCTTGTTTATATGTTAGAGAATCCAAATAGGAAAATATTTTATTTGAGAATGAGAACATTGTATAGTATATTTTCTAAAGCAAATCTAAGCGGGGATATTTTTCAATGTGTAAGCATACTAAAGTAGTATGTAAATTCATTACTGTTCTTGCTAACAAAGCATATTTTCCTGTAGCCTCTATTGGAAAATACAATTTTGAACTTTCAAAAATTATTGTATGCAAATAGCATGCAACCTAAGTGAAATATTCATGTTACTTTGCCTCAAGTTAGTTCCGTCGCCATTTACAAACAAATGTGTTGTATTGTTTCCTCATTCTTATTGTCAAATAAACCTTAAGATGAACATACGTTATATCTTTTTATATAGTACATAAGTATATAGTTGCACAACTGCCGCAATTTCTGTAGCCTGGCAATTATAATTCAGGGTAAGTAGCATGCGCAATCTCACAATGTTCCATTTAACTTTCATTATAATAAAGATTAAAGAGTTGATGCGAGTGGGACCACCTGCTCGGTCCCGTGGAGCTCCATATGATTTAACATGGTGTGAGGACCACCTGGCAAACGCAACCAATAATGACCATGATTTTTGAGACCTAGATTGCTGGAAACCTGTCAAATGGGGCACTTTTTTCAAAAGTCAGGCCAAAGTTCCTGAGATTTATGTAAATTTATCACCTCATGCACACTTCCAATCATGCACAACACTTCTCTCACAGCCATCAAGTAAATGGTCAAACCAATCCACTCTTGGTAAAACCAGTAAAACCAATGAGCTCATTGGTAAAACAGAGGGTCCATGTACACCGATAATGAAAACATGTAATAAGCTAGGCTGTTATGTATAAAATTGGCTGTGAGTTGGACCACTTTTCCCTGCAGGTCTCGCCAATTGAAATTAAAACGGCTGTTAATTGTTTTCATAAATAAAAATCTTTTGCGAAATTAAATTGTGGTGGATTTTATTTATATTATTTTTTACTCTATAACTGCTATTAGCTTGAACAGACGAATAAAATAAATTGCACATTGTACATTTCACAACATTTAGCAGACCGGCCATAGAATTTGATCGAATAATTAATAACTGCATATGTATCCCTCATAAATTCAATAGAATTGTTGCATATTCATTCATTCGATGATGAATAGTAACCGGTTGATGTTGCGCAACGTCGGGACAAAGTTCTGCACCAAGGTATATTTAAAAGGGGTCAGTTGACACATGTTGGTTTTATAAACTCTGACATCTGCAGTTAAACGAGGTAGGAAAGCTAATGCATGCATCGATCAAATCACATATTTTAGTTGTTAAATGGATAGTTTTGTCGTTTTCAGTTTCATTATTTAATTGTATAGTGAAAAATTCTTCAAAGAAAAATGTCCGGTGATAAAATTTCCGAGGAGGTATGTATTGTAACCCAAATTGGTTGCCCACATTGTTTGAAAGTAAAATATAAGGCACTATAAACTGGAGCTGCAATACATCATGAACTTCACAATCCAAAATGTGCATTTTGGTTTTCAGAAAACTGAAGCAGGACCATGTGTTGTTCTTCAGAGCGATAAGATTTCTGATAGAAAAGATGAAATTCAAAGGTATTTCATTTGAGACGTTTGTTATTTCGTTCCCATTCAGCTATATACTAACTTCGTTTTGTGACTACAGGTTATTGGCGAAAGCAGAAGTAATAATGATAGAACACACCAAAAGTAAACTAATCTCCATGCAACGTCTCCAAGGTGAGCATTTTTAGTTGAACTCTTCATAAATACTGATTTTTATGCATTTCAGAACTAAATGCTTTACTGCAAGAGTTGAACCAAAAGCACAAAGAGTTGCATCAAATATTTATCCAATGGCTGAAGTCCTGTTACGAGGTGAGCAATGTGTACTATTTGAAATCAAAACTTCACTGCAATGTTGTGTGAGATTCATTTTCATATTTTTTTAGCTTATGAAAATACAGGACGATATTTTGGAGGATATTACTAAAATAATGAACTACAACAAGTTCCGCAATATAAGTCGATCATTGTGAGTTCTTGTACCATTCGTCCATTAAAATTCAACTATTTTAATGTGCGCCGGCAAAAATAACGGTGATGGCAACTGGAATTTAATCTCAATTTTGGAGTACAGTTGGACAATTTGATTGTATAATATACGTCGCAATTCTAATATATATATAACCAAGAATGTATAATATGAACTTGTTATTTTAGTTATAAATAAAACTTGAGCCTTAGAAAAATGCATCGTGTGTAGCAATGTCTGTTACAAAACTCTTGTGAGGAATTTTGCAAAATTTCAAAAACGGCTTTCAAATTTCCATATATGACTTTTCCAGGATTTGAAAGAAAATTTGTATGAAAAATACTGACCTTGTGCAACAAATTGTAATCGGCACTTGCTATAGGTACAGTACACAAACATTTCACAAAACCTTAGTTAACATTTTATATATTCCACACAAAATTAGATCACATGACGTGAATGCTCAAAACAGGATAGATGCATAGATATGACAAGTCATTTGATCTACTTTAGTATTGTTTAAATATTCTAATGTGTTTCGGATTAGTGATAACTCTGACAACTACATTCATGGTCTCCCCATTCAACAATTGGATTCAAATGTCGCACGTGTTTAGGTAAAAGTGTTAACAATACTATAATATATTTATATAGTATCCTGCATGCTAAATGGAGGTTCAGTTACTATTTTGAAAAGGGGCGCAATTCATTGTCATGGTAACAGCTTTGACGCAGTTATTATTGATTTTGTTGATGGCGGCTGAACAACATGATGCGCAAGGAGTCTGCATCTTTGGCTGGGAACATCGCATTGGAAAACGATGCAAGTTTATGTTTAATGTGTAATAATCATTAGGCAAGTTTGCAATTGTATATA
The DNA here is from genome assembly GCA_034696005.1 of Glomeris marginata. NCBI lineage: Eukaryota > Metazoa > Arthropoda > Diplopoda > Glomerida > Glomeridae > Glomeris > Glomeris marginata. Next base: position 42,285 of record JAQFZQ010000077.1, on the reverse strand, counting down.
CCACTAATTGCATTTGTACAGGTGAGGCAGCAATTGAAGGCGATTGCTGCAGAGCAAGCCGAAATCGAAAACCATGCTTTTCACATCGAGACCCTCAAGAAACACTTGCGAAATATTCACACTGAATTAGAGGATGTGCAGGCAATACAACCATTTTTACTACCTACTTCAATATTCTTTATGTAGTTTGGAAATTATTTGCAAATCAATTAATATAGGTAGGACTCGTTGTGCTCGAGCACAATGAGTCACCATCATAAAGCCTATTGTTAAAGCCAAGGTTAAAGCTAATTATTTTCTCATATGCCTTGTATAGGTTTAATATGCAAAACTGATGCTTATTAAGTGCATTTATTGAATATTATGCAGAAAGTACTCAAGTCCAAACAAAGGGATCACGAATCGGAATTGAACCTATGTGCTTTGCTGCGCAGCGAAAGAGCTGCGCTTCAGAAAGATATTGACAAGATGAAATTGCAAATTGCTCATTATTCAGAGATCAACCCAATCAATCAGGTAAATAGAACCACCCACTCTTATTTGGTCAAACTATAGTTCATAAATTTCAAAAACCTGGAAATATAAGGGTAGCCTCCAAAATCTTGAGAATTGTTATTCCATAATTAAAATAAAACATAAGTGTAATCACAGTTAAAAGTAGTATAGCATTTAATCCATTTTAAATCTGTTAAGGTTGTGATGCAATGTTTATAATCATTGAAAACATACAGAATAAACTGTCAACTCTTCAACAAGCTCTTCAGAACATTCTGGATGAAATAGAATGGGATCAGCAAAGGTTAGAAACATGGCTGAATGAAGCTGTGCAGAAGGAAGATGACCTCACCATCCTTCGCCAATTTTGCGATGAAGACAATGCCAAGATTAATGTATACTCACAATATTCAATATTGTTCTAAGGTAATGATAATGAAACAAATTTCCATCTAGGATTTGAATGCTCAAATAAGTGCTCTGTCAAGTGAAGTCAATGAGAAGAAGAAAGCAATGGATAATACTACTATGGAACTGAAGGTTACAAAGGTGATACAACTTCTTTCCTCGACCATTATTCAAGAAAAAGTATATGCACAGTATGTTGATCTACATGCAGTAAAAATTTGAATAGGTGGCTCTGGAAAAAATTACAGAGGAGTACAGAATTGCTCAGCATGACAGACAGAAGATTACAACACAGTGGGAGAAGACAGTTCAGAAGATGCATCAGCGGGATGTAGACATTGAGAAATGCATTTCGGTAATGTACCATGTTGCAGATGTCAATCTCAATTCAAGTTGGTTCTCTCGAATGACAAACGTGAAATTGAAGGAAATCGTTCATCTGAAGCGTGAGATAAATCAAATGGAGGTGCTGGAAAAAGAAGAGCAATATTTGCTGCAAGCAGAACGCAAAAAGCATAACGAGTTAAAAGAAGTTGTGCAGTCCACTGAGAGAAATATTGCAACCTTGAAACAAACTCTGCTAGAAAATGAAAAAACCCACAACAAGTGTCAAACTGAGGTCATTTTTAATGAAATCGTAGTCCCATAAAATATGCCCCAGCTAATATCTTTCAGCTCATGCCATTTAACTTTGCAGGTGGAAACATTGAATTCATTCATAAGGAAATCAAATTCTGAACTGCAGAAAATGCAATTCCAAATGAAAGTTCTCACGCAAGACATTGATAAGAAACATAAGAGGTTTCAAACATTGTGTAAGGAATGTGAGGAACTGGAGCAAAAGGCCAATCTGTGTGTGCAGTCCACACAAACCTCTGAAGAAAAGCTCCAGAAATTCATGGTAACCAAAGAAGCAGAAGAAACTCAATTGGAAAATTTGCTGAAAGAACTAAAATCCCTGCAAGAATTGTACTCTTCAAGATCTCGTGAAATGGAAGGTGCACAAGAACAGGAACGGTTAATTCAGGCTGATATCCAGGTATATGACCTTAATATGGTTTATACCCTGAATATGCGAAATCAAACGACTTTCTCCATAACTTATTCACAATCTTCATTTAGGCACTTCAGAGCATGTTTAATACACTTCATCAGACACGAGTTACATTGGAAGAGGGAAAGAGAAGACAAGAGAATATTATGAAGGCAAAGGTATGACCTATAAGCTTATGCAGCACACATGATTAGATGAAGAATACAGTAAAGCACCCCACAGTTTTCATTTCTTAATTCGTATTTACTACACAAGAAGTTAAATGATCTTTTCAAATTAAAGGAAAAGGAAATTGAATGTCTCACTGAAAAGATTGGAAAGTTGGAAACCTCTGGCAATGGGGAATTACAGAACAAGGCACTGGAATGTAGACTGCAGCATTTTAAAGTTCTCCTTGAAGATAGGACAACTGCATATAATATTCTCAAACAAGAAGTCAAACAACAGCAGGTGAATTCTTCTCAATATGGCTGTTTGGGTCATCTGGGATATTAGAAGTAAAGCACGTTTGATTGTAGGATGAGATCAGAAAAGTTCAAAAAGAATTGGGAAAACTAATCCCATCAAAGAGTAATTTGGAAAGTAAGCTTGATGACATCAATTTGCACAATGATAACGCGGAGAAATCATTGAATGAACTTACAACTGAAAAACAGGTTAATTCTTTTGTAATTCTATTATAATGCTTTTTGATTCTGCTGTTTCTTATCTCATGATATATTGAATAGAAACTAATGGTCAAAGAAAATCTACTGAAACTGGAAATACACAGGATGCATGAAGTTTTGAGCGACAAAACAAAAGCAACATTCTCCAAAGAGAAATACAAACAACAATTGCAGTTGGTATATATAAACTACATAAACTAAAAGCACTAAAAGGTATATTAACATTGGTTACAGTGAAATTGTCTATTTTTAGTCATTGAGAGACAGGCAGGGCGAAATCAACAGCATGCGCAATGCGCTATCCACAGAAGTGCGGCTTATTGATGATGATATTCTCCAATTGAGTCGCAAATTGAACGAACAACTTGCAAAGTTATCTGGTCTAAGAACAAGGTTTCCTAACCATTTTACCCTAAATACAAAATACAGCTATTATGATGATCCTATTCTGATTTTGCAGGTACGACTCATTGCTTGCGCCAATCAAATTCAACCGCGATGATGACATCAGTGAAATTGATTTTATCATAAAGGTATGGGTCCATTGGAAACATTTTACCAACTAACATTAAACATAGGTCAGCAATTTGACAAATAGACATTCCTTACAAGAACAGTCTTTGTTAGGAAGCTGTGTATCAGTAAATTGTATAGATAATTCATGAATACATTTCCTAAATGTTATTTCACTTAAAATATAGACAACCGAAGATAATGAGGTCCTGGGCCAGCAGATATCAGAAATGAGAAACAAAATAGAGAAGGCTGAAGCTGATGTGCAATCATTTTCTGTTGCTTCCCAGCAATTGAATGATCGTAATGCTGCAACAAGAAGACTTCTCAAACATGGCCCCCAATTTGGTACAGATGATTTTTTAAGATATTAACTGATTGTTCAAGTACTGTGACATTCTGCTTTTCAGAAGAGGAATCTGACATAATGCAGCAACTGGATGAACAGTTGGCTGGTTTAATAGAGAGGAAGAAATTTCTGAATGATGAAATACAAGAAATGGAGGATGAATTGGCGGTAATAGTGTACCATATGCATTGTATTTCTAAAGCGAAACAATTTTTATGTTCATGTGTACAAGTTGTAGCTGCTAACCCAAGTTTATAATCTGAATTATGTTTTACTTTTTATAGAAACATTGTCAAGAAATGCAACTGTTGAATGATGACAGGAGCGAAATTGAAGTAAACCTCAAACATAAACAGATTCAAGAGCAGGACGTTTTAAAGAAATGCCATGCCATCAAAACTAAAATTGAGAGGGCAAACATGCAAATTTTAAAGTTGTCCGCTATTAGTCAAGTGGAGGATCTAGTGAAGGTAACTAACTTATTATACATCAATAAGCACTTGGACTTATCCAAGTTGTAAGTTCTATCCACACAAGATGATATCTTAAAATTGTATCAAATGGTATTTCATTAGTTGTAATTCCATAATGAACTGAAATAGCATAAATACTATGTAAGGAGTATTTCTAATGTAAATGAATATCAACAGAAGGACATTCCTCTCAATATCATCTGTGACAAAAATAAACAAGTTTTGTCACAACTTGCTGATTTGGTCAGCCAGAATCCTACAGCTGCTGGAATCGTGAAGAAATCGATAGAGCAGGTGTGTATATGTATATTGCATAATAAACCAAAACTGTGTTGTAAAACTTTATGAACTTTTTATATGTATTATAGCAGCATGTTAATAATTAATCACCCACTTACAAATATGAACCAATATTTACTTTATAATATTGCGCAATAAAATACCACATGTAAATCTAATTATTGTGTTAAATATAATACAAAATTATTATCACATTTTCAGGCTGGGCTCCCAAATTTGCCAGCACGACAAATGGGAACACAAGTTGGAAAAGTGCAACGTAAAGTTACTCCTTGACAGTGATATGTGATTTTGGAACAGGTGACAGATGACAAAAAGTATTGTGCTTCAATTAAATTGTGTTAAAAAACCGTACGAATACATTTCAAATATAATTAAAATACATAAATGTACTGTACTTGTAACTTCAAACGAAAATAAATTATGTAGAGTATCAATATAGTATACACTTACATATTGCATATGGCGTTTGCTTGTAGATAAATGGCCGCAAATGGTCCCTTATTTTTGGTCCCATATTTCAGATTTTCGAAGTGCGTATTGTCCAAACAAATGAGCTCATTGTTCAAATACTCATGAAATTGTTGTGTCTTGTTGTAAAAGCGTGGATGATAGAACCTTGATAGAACTCTTCATAGAACTTTGAAGTTTGAATCGCGGAAATACGTCGAATCGTCGATCACCGAAGTAAAAAACAAACGGTGTACCGCGCTTGTTCCGTTTGCAACATTTATAAACCCATTTGATTGGACGTTGCTGAAAAACCCGGGTTTTAGCTCAGCACGTTTCGCGGGAACTCGACTTGCGCCCCTTTACCGCAGCTTCTTCGAACATGGCGGCTGACCAAGATCAGTTCGGTCACCTCTTAACGCGTCTTTTAAGCAACGAAAATGACATCCGCACCGATGCAGAGGTAACGAGTATTAAGTTGATGATTCCACCATTCAAAGTAGCATTTTTAGTGAGGGTTTATTGCGTTGGGAATCCGTATGAACGTCGATGGCGACGAACGACTGGCAGAAAGCATGCTGCTTCCGTCTGTTGTTAGGCCTAACTTTATGTTCTTGGCCTTGTCTCTATCATTTTCTTGGCACGTTTTTGTCCGTCGTCATCCATACGTACCCGTTTTTGTAATATATCCCCACTGATACAGGTGTAATTGACCTGATTTTAAGCTTAAATGATAAAAGAATTCAAAATGGAAATTAATTGCGACTTTAAATGACAAAATTGTGCATGTGATTTGTCTTTTCTTAATGCGTAGGACTTTAAAAAATGGCCAGAATTTTCCTACAAATCCATTCAAATATACTTTTAACGAACCTGGGATCTTGGATCCAAGAATAAATTATATAACGCAGGAAATTTAACAGAAAATCAGGATTTCGGATGATTGCAAAAATAATTAATTTTCAGAGAATGCTAAATAATTAGAAAATATTTTACAAGATTTAATTAATTGGCTAAAAAAAAGAGTGGATGAAGGTGAAAGGCAACCTTGAATCAGGGAGGTCACTGACCTGTAAAATTAAAAAAATTGGGGGATGTAAATTGTTCCAAAAGTTCATTGTATATCAGTAGTATTTTTTACAATGATTTACAAGAGCTCTATAAATTTGGGAAACATATATAGCAAAAATTCCTGAAGAATTAATAAGTGGTGAGTCAATGAGGAACAGTCAAAAGTTATAAATGTCCATTTAAATGGGGAAAAATAATGGTGTTCATCTATTTTTAGGTAGTTTTGAATCACAATGAAGTAACTAATTTTGTTGAACCCTGTATTTTTCAGACCGTTTATGACCACATCCCAGTGAATACCAAAGTTCCATACTTGCTGACTACCATTAGGAATGGTACTGCGAATGAAGATGTACGTCAAATGGCTGCCGTGTTGCTGCGCAGACTTTTCTCCAACGAGTTTGAAGAATTTTATCCAAATCTTCCGTCCGAGGCAAAAGATCAGTTGAAACAAGAATTGCTTGTTGCAATTCAACAAGAAACAAACGCGAGCTTGCGCAAAAAGATTTGCGACATTACTGCGGAGCTCGCGAGGAATCTGATCGGTACGCTATTAAACCTGCCATTCCTAGATTTTGTAAATCTCATTTGCACTTGTCCATTGAATTGAAATAAAATCGAATTCATTAGATGATGATGGCAACAATTTATGGCCAGACTTTTTAAAATTCCTCTTCGATTGCGCCAACTCTAATATTCCGTCGCTTAAAGAATCTTCGCTGCAAATTTTCAGGTAAGTCAATGAGCTGTGGTTGCATGCATCCTCTAGATTGTGTGAATGTTTGATTGAACTGTGTAAAATTTAACTATTTTAGTATCGTACCAGGAATTTTTGGCAACCAACAAAACCATTATTTAGATGTAATAAAACAGATGTTGCAGCAGAGTCTGCAGGATCAAGTCAATCTCCAGGTAAAAATCCTTCGTAATACAGTTTCTAGAACATGTTAAGTAAAACTTTTAGTGGGAATGCTAACCATGTTTGTGAAATTGCGCAAGTGAATGACTATTTATTGACTGACATCTGAATTGTATATTATTCTAAAATATGAAAGCATAATAGATGGAAACATTGTGTTTATTTGCTGGTTATTTTGGATTTTAAGGTGAGGTTCGCAGCAGTGAGGGCAACTGCGGCATTCTTGTTGGCGCACGAAAAGGAAACAGCTCTTCACAAGCACTTTGCAGATCTATTGCCGCACATCATTCAGGCAGGTTCCTTTTCATTAATTAAATAACTATTAAAAGGGGTTTTAATTCGTAGCATGTAACACCCCATCTAGCAGGTAAGCAGGTAGTTCAGTGGCTAGTTTAACAATTCGGGCTGCTATTATGTATGCAAAATGGTAGTTGTAAAGCGGTCAAAACAGGAATTCACTGTTACAAACTGTCTTCCGTTTCCTGCGTTACTACGAAATGTACAGTTTCATGTATTTTGATGTCATTCAAAGACATTTCAACAATATTGTCACGTGGCTTGTTATATTTGTCCGTGCATAATAACTGGGAGCTTTATAATAATGTAGAATTTAAGTGAGTATTTTAGTGTAACAGAACTTTGATCCTAATACGTTTATTGATATTTTATTGAAAATCGTAGACAAATAAATAAATATAATATTAGGTTGAATAAACAATCCAAGACACATTATATTACAAAGTTTCTTACAAGGCAATGTTCACACTCTTTTTCCTCTTACGTCCTCGACTTTTACGGCGTTTCTTGGGTATGATGATAACTACAGTGTTAGCTAAGATGAAAGAACGATGAAGTGATTTGACAGTGATGCAAAATTCTTGAATGAAAAGCATCAGGCCAATCGCGGTGAGGACCGCAAACTCCGTTTCGAGACCAGCCGAACTTGCTGCCGCATGAAATGTGTATATGATATTATAGCAATGAAAGACGGTCATTATGAATGAACTTACAGGAGAATGACCGGCTGGCAACTTGTTGAATTATCAGTCTGTGATGAGCCAAGAGCAAGATGGTCCCCGCGATGTAAAACAAGCCGCAGAATAATCCTTCCTTTACAATTGCGTTGTCCAAATTGTGAGGAAGTCGCCACTGTATAACAATTACATGAATTTTCGTATAATACACTTATATAGTTAAATATATAAATTAAATATTGATCCATTCTCATTTATCAATCATTACTATGATTTTTTTTATAAATGCGCTGAACTTGCAAAAACTCCTTTAAACAGGGTTTGCTTCATTATTTTGCAAATTTGTTTAAATATTCCCAAAATACAAAAATGGTTGACTTCTGAAACAAGTAATACTGGAACAAAAGTTTGCTTCAGTTTGTGAGAGGGTGACCATTGTAAATTATGCGGTGGTTCCAAGAGAAATATTACTATATACTTGCCTCTCGCATCGCCTTCAGCCTTGCCGTGAAATGGATGTGAGATTTACATAATTCGCATCTTGGACCAAAGAGGATCTGTTGATGCGGTTGTTGACTTTGGCGAACATTGAGCCATCTCCATAAGCAATCGTTGTGACAATACCCAATGGTGCCCTTGCAGGCGCAGTAGCGTGCCAAGGACCCCGCGTCTTCTCCGCTGAAACATATCCTGCATCGCGCAGCATCTTCACCATCTAGTTCCCTATTACACCCCACCTGGAAAAAAAATACATTTCTGCATTATGCAATTCATTTGTGATTTTGAACATATGCATACCGTGACTGACTGGTCTGGAGTAGTGTCTGTTGGTTGCACTTTTCGATGCGGCTTCCCTTGCAATCTATTATTATGAGCCGTTAACCCTCAGTTTTGTCATTGCATGGTGTCTGTTGCCATTGAATATATTGAATGGATTCTGTTGTGCCGCAGTAACCATGGGTCGAGGTTCCCCCAAAACAAATCGATTTATCGACCGGTAGCTGGCGGGGTTCAACTCAGCCAACGTTTTGCCAGAGTTGGCAGTGGCGAATATAAGACACAAATAGTAACAGAATATTTAGAAGAAAAAACGTGACCTGAAGGTGTCTTGTCAACAAATTTGCAGCACTAGCATGGGTGTGTTTTTAGTGGATTTACCATGGAAATCAGTGAATTTTGTTTAGAGCTGATACTTCATTGTGAATTCCTGATTTTATTAACAGTTGCTTTGCATTATATATTTGCATTTCCTCAAATAAACAGAACTAATAGGATTTATTATCATATGTTAAACATTTTGCAGGATTTTATAACAATTCAATTAATTAGTGGCTTAGATTTTATTGGATTTTGGTGTTAAAACTGCGTGACAAATCTGGGAAATTGCATATTTATTGAATAGATACTTTTATACATTTGATTACTGATTAATTTGTTTTTATTAAAATTTGCAGGGTGTTGCAGATAGTGTACAAAATCAGGATGATGACACTCTCTTCAAGTGCCTGATTGATCTTGCGGAGTCCGTGCCTCGGTATTTGAGGTTTAATTTCGATGCCATGTTACAACTTTGCATTAAGGTAGAACTTTTTAAATTGGCATTGAGTTTGGTTGTCACATGTAATAATATGCACTGTGTTGTTTGAAGGTTCTTTCGGACACGAACATGATGGAATCTTGGCGACATTTAGCTCTCGAGGTTATCGTCACTCTGTCGGAAACTGCATCTGCGATGGTCAGAAAGATGGGAAGCAAATACATCCAGGTTATAGGTAAGGAATGATAATCTGAACGACGGAAATATTTATAAGGCATTGCACTAATTTAATTAATAAATTTTCAGTGACAAATGTGTTAACCATGATGGTTGACTTGGATGATGATCCTAGTTGGGGAGATTCTGATGACATAGTTGATGAAGATAATGATAGGTATACTTATCCGTTTCTTGTATTTTAACGATTGATTGCAAATGTCTAATAATTTGTTTGGAAATTAGCAATTCGGTTGTTGGCGAATCGGCACTCGACAGGCTCGCGTGCGGCTTAGGCGGAAAGACGATCTTGCAGTTCATTATCTCAAGTGTCCCCCAGATGCTTTCTAACCGTTCGTTTCACAGCACTTGAGATATAATTTCTGGGGCTAAGAGTAAGTACAATAATTTTTCCGGTTGGTTTATTGCAGAGGACTGGCGTTACAGGCATGCGGCATTAATGGCTATATCTGCAATTGGTGAAGGATGCCACAAGCAGATGGAGTCGTTGTTGCCGCAAATAATGGATGGAGTGCTCAATTTTCTTCAAGATTCTGTGCGTGTGCTTCAGTGATGATCTTACTTTTGCCAAGACAAAAAAAAAATAACTGCTTTCTCAATGGTATTAGCATCCTCGTGTGCGATACGCGGCCTGCAATGCAGTTGGCCAGATGTCATCTGATTTTGCACCGATATTTCAGAAAAAGTTTCATGACAAGGTAATATTCACCAGTCAATTACAGAATCAATCTGTGTTTTTACTGTTGGTTATCGAAAGTTTGACATGCTTTCTGAACGGGAATATGTTAAAACAGGTTGTACCAGGATTGGTTTTGCTAATGGATGACCACGCAAACCCAAGAGTTCAAGCTCATGCTGGTGCAGCATTGGTCAACTTCAGTGAATGTTGTCCAAAGCATATTCTAGCACAGTACCTCGATGACATAATGAATAAGCTTGAAACTATACTGGCCACCAAAGTCAAAGAGGCAAGTGAAATACCAATTTTATTGCAATGTCACTTTATGTATAGTCCATTTTTACAAGTAATACTTTTTGTAGTTGATGGACAAGGGAACCAAGCTGGTTTTGGAGCAAATTGTCACAACTGTGGCTTCCGTTGCAGATACAGCGGAAGAAAAGTTTACCGCATACTATGACAGGTAATAATGAAATATTTGTTTCAGTTTCCATGGCAGTGACAGACTGAGACGTATTTGCATTGAATTATATTTAAATTACAGGTTCATGCCTTGCCTGATATTCATCATCCAACACGCAACTCAACCCGAATTGAGAGTTCTACGAGGAAAAACTATCGAGTGTTTCAGTCTAATCGGTCTTGCCGTAGGAAAAGACAAGGTTGTAGCACAAATGTTACATTGTTCATTACTTTATTGGTACATATTCTCGTATTTTAAATTTCAAGTTCCTACCGGATGCCAATGCTGTCATGGATTTGCTCATGAAAGCACAACTAAGCCTTGGTGATATTGCAGATGATGACCCACAAGTAAGATTCATTTATAAGATGTCTTTGTACGAATTGTTTAATTCAATCATTTTATTTTATCTATGACAGATATCATACATGATTTCTGCGTGGGCTCGAATTTGCAAAGTTCTCGGTAAACAGTTTGAACGGTATCTTCCAGTTGTCATGGGACCTGTAATGAAAACAGCTTTGCTAAAGCCTGAAGTTGCTCTACTTGACAGTGAGTAATCTGTGTATGTTTGCAGTATTTCTTAAACTTATTAAAACTTGTTTATTATACGCTTCAGGTGACGATATGCAAGCGGTCGAAGGAGACGACGATTGGCAATTTGTTAGTCTCGGTGAACAGGTGAGAAATTAAATAATATTGCCTTCTCAGGTTGAAGAAATCTAACTGATTTTGTTACTTGACAGCAAAATTTTGGGATAAAAACTGCTGGCCTGGAAGACAAGGCCACAGCTTGTCAAATGTTGGTGTGCTACGCGCGCGAACTGAAAGAAGGGTTTGCGGATTACACCGAGCAAGTAGTCAAGTTGATGGTTCCCATGCTGAAGTTCTACTTCCACGATGATATCCTTTTAAATATAGTTTAATCTTGACATGCGAAATTAAACAAGATTTTATATTTCCTTGACAAACGTTCACGTGTGAGATGTGCGTCCGCGGAAAGTCTTCCCTATTTACTGGAATGCGCCCAGATTAAGGGGCAGGATTACGTTTTGCAAATGTGGAATTACATTTGTCCTGAGCTGCTGAAGGCAATTGATACAGAACCAGAGCGTGAAGTTCTGTCGGAACATATGCACGCAATGGCAAAAGTGAGCGAGCCACTGACATGGTCTAGTATTTATTTTCTCTCGCCAAATAATACTTGTAAGAAGTAATGATGTCTTTTTAATTATTTCAGTGCATAGAAATTTTAGGTAAAGGTTGCCTTCTTGATGATCACATGAAGGAACTGATACGGTTACTAGAAAAGATCCTGAAAGAGCATTTTGAGAAAGCCGATGCCAGGCAAGGTTAGTAGTAACTTTTACAATTATTATAATAACTTATCTATGACTATAAAGGATATCAAATAATTATGGAAAATTGGTATTTTTTGCAGAAAAGCGGAAAGATGAAGATTACGATGAGGTTGTCGAGGAAAATTTGCTCGATGAGGATGATGAAGATATATTTATTTTGAGCAAAGTATCCGATGTAATTCACGCACTATTTGCTACGCACAAGGATACTTTCTTCCCATACTTTGATCTATTGTTTTCTTACTTTGTGAAATTATTGGTACGTACCGATCACTATTCTATACGTACTGTACGTGAATATAATATATTACTGTTTGCAGAGTCCCGATAGGCCTTGGCCGGACCGGCAATGGGCACTGTGTGTCTTCGATGATGTGATTGAACACGGTGGCCCTGCTTCGATAAAGTACCGTGAATATTTCCTCTTTCACATGATGAATTCCATCACTGACAACAGCGCAGAAGTACGGCAAGCAGCGGCGTACGGAATGGGTGTAATGGGGCAGTTTGCGGGAGAAGCATTTGCCGATGCGTGTGCTGGTACGCACCTACTTTATTTATTTGAGCCGAGATGCGTGAAACACTTTTAATATCTGAAACCCCATTTGGACTTGCAGAAGCAATTCCTAGATTGGTTGAGGTTATAAATGCTCCTGAATCAAGGGCACCGGAAAATTTAAACCCAACTGAAAATGCTATCGCAGCAGTCACCAAGATTTTAAAGTTTAATGGAAGCAGAGTGAACATCGATGAAATTATTCCTCACTGGTTGATGTGGTTACCAGTCTGGGAGGATGAAGATGAAGCACCGCATGTTTACGGCTACTTGTGTGATCTTATAGAAGGGTAGGAGTGCTTTGAAATTCAGTCCCTTTAATGTCTATTAAATGGTGTATGTAAGTGGCTCTGTATTGATATTTAGGAACCACCCAGCTGTTTTGGGCGTCAACAATTCAAATCTTCCTCGTATTCTTGGAATCGTGGCAGACGTGTTTGCAAAAGAAGCTTTGGATGAAGATGATGTTGTTGCAAAAAGACTAATTAACATTGCAAGACAAATCCAGGTATAGTTGTAATTTCTACTAATTTCATGTAGAAAATTGTTATCAACTTAGAATTTATTTATTTTTCTTCAGGGAAATTCAGAGGTTTTTCAAGCTTGCCTAAGTCAATTAACTATGGAGCAAAACTTGTCTCTTCAAAGAATTCTGAGTTCACAATAGCGATTGAAGGTCAGTATATCATGGGATGGTCACAGCTGAATATGGTAAATGCTTTTTTGGCTAATAATTGTTTTATTTCTTTTCAGAAACTCGCACGTTGAAGGTGGTACAACAACATCCTATGCAGCTGCGTACCATTTTTAAAAGCATTTTGTTGAGAAATTTTACAAGTGTCTATCAATTTAATGTCAAATTGATGATATATTCGGTGATCCATTGTGGAGGATTCTCTTCCAAATTCGATATTTAATAAATACAATCGTTAAAATGTTTCTTGTCTCGCGTGGTAGCTAATCGGAAAAGTCATATTGAAATTGGCCGTCTATGTCAATTGCAGCAAAAGTATTTTAGATAGAACAAAAAAAACAGCACTATTGGATTCAGAATGAAAAGTAACATTAGTATAAACAGATTCTTCATGTGTTGGTACTTTGCGTTTTAGATTTACTAGGGAATTTTGATGAGCTGCGGCATTTCTGCGGAAATTCGCTCAAAACTTTTGAAAAATTATATCTTCAGAAAAAAAAATTGAAGACCTCAAAATTTGTGAGAGTACTATCCTTCCAGTCTTCAATCCATAGAAAAATAATAAAGGAAATCTCAGGGGGTTGGGTGCCCAGCCTGGTTGATTTGACATGGAATGACTCGCGGGCCTTTTGTGAAACTTCATCTGCACTTATTTATTATATTAACATCAGCAAGAATTTAATGCTGTGGCGATATTTGGTGATGAATGAGTTGCAAGGCATGCATTAGAAAAAAATTAACAATTGCATGTGTACAGGGTGTAACAATTTGAAAACAGAAGTAGAGGTTGAAACTCCTTTACATGAAGCGTCTTATTGTGTTCGGTATAGCGAAGCGATGTCGATTTCAGTGGTGGGCTGACGAGCGAAGCTGCTGCTTGCATTTTGGCATCAATTTCATTTCGACCCGTGGCATCCGACGTGGAGTGTCATGGTTTCTGCCGCAATTGTAGCGTGGACTTAGCTTTTCAGTCCAGAAACTCACGAATCTCGCCGGTGGATGCATTCAGCACACACTTCTTGAGAAGGTTTGCAATTTTATCCAACGTTATTAATAAGCCTAATTCGTCAATTTTCGCACTATCGAAATTTGCACGCGTTCGTCACGTTTTTTCTCCCCCGTTTAGTGTTTTTTCTGTGGTAGATCTCGTACACGATTACTGTACCATTATATGATTGATATTTTGTTGTGGGTTTATATTTTTTAAATACGTAGGCGTTTAATAATGAGAAAAAAACGTGTAGGCAAACTTAAGCCTAATTTGGGGCGGTGACGCGATACCGTCATCAGATATATCATTTGTACTAGTATAATAAAATTAATGTTCGACAGATAAGGATACGTATGTTGAGTTGTTGAAATGTGCTAGGTGAATATGCGTGTTTTGTATTGTTGAGATAACCTTGGGTTTGCCCAGAAAATTACCAAAAATGTAACCACAGTGTAAGCCTAAACTACACCTTTATTACTACACGACTGAATCGATATTTTGTAGGTTTAGATTAAGCGATTCGCTGTCTTGGACCGATTGATGATCGATCTATTTCAACTACTACCATCATCCCCCCTGTGTTTTTTTGTTGGACATTTCCCACGCCCCTTGCTCAATTCTGATTGGTTGCTTGAAGAGCGGAGTGGCCATAGAATTTACAGAAAAAAATTGATGTTTGATAAACCAGAATTTAAAATGAAAAATGCTGAATGGTCAATGACCGGGAAAACCGGGGAAATGAAAAAGTCAGGGAATTTCAAATAGGTTTTGTGTTATTTGAAGTCTTGTAAAATACAGTGATAAATTACACACAGTTTTAAGATGACAACTAATATTTTACACTTTATCTTTCATGTGTAATTGTAAATTTGGAATATAAGTGGTAAATTGTCTTGGAAAAAAGTCAAGACATTGTACAAAATAATTATAAGGCTTTTGTTTGGTACAAATATGTCTTGCAAATAATGTTACATATAGCCTAAAAGATGTTACCCAAAAGTCGGGTTTCTATTGATTTTAATCTTGTCCAAATATTGTATGCAATATAGAGCAAATAAAGATAAGGTCTAAAAATTCAAGCCACATTACTTATCGGGTATTTGAGCAGTGTTGAATATACATACTTTATATACCTATATAACACAATATTACAAATCGGTAAAATCAACTCAAGTAATCAGATTCCTGTTGTACAGTTTGCAAGTTATTGATAAGTGTATTTTATGTAATTGTTATTTAATGCTCAATGTGTTCTTTTTTCACTGAAATAAAAAGTGCAAACCATTTTATGTACGTTTTACTCGTGTTTTATTTCATCAGCATATAATGAATGACACATCGCAAAGTTAAATAGTGGTACATACTGTATATGTATTTATTACGACATTGTGTGTTTTAGCAGACAGATGGATTATGATGTCTGATATTGTTAGTCTTTTTTGCCTTGAATACTCCATGGGAAAGTCTGGAAATACGGAGGTTACTTTTTGTCCCAACATTTCTGGGAATGGGTAGAAAAGTAAGTTTTGGGAAATGTGATACGGTAATAAAACTAAAAGAACAGTGGAAGGGTTGTGTAAAAACATTGTGCATGAAAAGATTTTGCATAAAAAGATTTTACATTTGCAGCTTCTTGCAACTGACTTGAAATTTTAAAATGAATATAAATACTGTGTAAAATTATATTTTAGTTTATTTATATTTCTTATTGAAACATGCACAACTTTTTGTTTCTTACAAGTTTCTACTGCATGCATGATGACGTAATGAAAAACATCACATGACCGATGTTTTTACATTTGAATGCTAAAAGCTAATGTTGCAATAATATATGTATGATTTCAATTTAAACATTATCATGTATAAAATGCAAGGAAAGTCAGGGAATTTCAAAATGGAAAAAGCTAAATAAAAATTGTTATATAGCTATATTTTTGTTGTAAATATTGTTTGCTTAGTGTAATAAGTGGTGCAAATGGTTTTAGGCAAACTCGTTTTGCGGATTGGCATGTATATTAGGATTCTTCTTACAAAGATTTCCAAATTTTTACTTTCAAAGTAAGAAGTTGTGAGATCTGGTAAGAAATGTAGATTGGTCGTGTTTCAAGATTTCCGCAGCACTCCCATGGCGAAGAACAAGCATGATGGGATGAAAGAACCGGTACGTATTGCATGTTTGCAAGGAGTTGTTCATGTAGATTATTTATACAACTGGTTGTAACACGTGTGTAAATGTTTGTAGGTTCACGTTTTGCACAGCGTGGATGTCTTGAAAAATTCATGCTTCAAGTCTGGAGAAAGCCTGCAGTGCAGAATCATTACCAAAGTGCTGTTGAAAAATTCAAGCAGCAAACATTGGATCAACATATATTTTTACTCGGTGTGGGTTTGAGAAGGAGTGGATATTTCTGTTCTTTTCCTTCTTGATTTAATATAAGCCTGTCATGATGTCAAATTATAAATGCCACTGTAACCTTGACAAAATTCATGTGGCAAAATTTGAACATGTTTGTTTCATCTCCAGCAGATATATAGTAAAGTTTGAAACGCCGGAGAGCATCAGTCCACACAAAAAAAATACTGAAACTAAATCAGCCGAGGTTATTGGATGAGATTAAAGTGTAAAGGGGGTGTTAAGAGTAATAACCTCAGTGGATGAAAGTTTGTCAATGCCGCTGAAAATCTCTTGACATTTTCCAGTTACGCACTTTGCGTGATTCCTTAAGTGCCTCTGCAGGATTTATTTCACATTTAAGTTAATGTAATTTCCTGGGGTGTTCTTTCTTCAAAATTTCTCTAATGTTCAGCAGAATGTAAGTGTTTTATTTTTGGTATTTTGTATATGTAAGGTACTGTTATTTCGGAATTTGTTTTGGTTTGAGGATCCGTTTTGAAAGTTTAATAAACAATGAATCCAAACAAAAAACCCTGTCTTGACTTTACAAACTATGTGATGACAAGTGAAATGTTTTGTAACAAAAGTGTCAAAAGTTTAGACTCCTTACAAGATCAGTTGTGCACGTGTGAATGCCAGCTTAATTAAAGTTATATATTACTTATATACTGGAAAGTGGATGACTTGTAAATTAAATTACTTTTACATTTTAATACTATATTAAAATATTAATTTGAAATGGTTTCCTTTTAATGTAGTTTTCACATTTTTTTGTTGCGCAATTACATTTTTCATAGTAAATTTGTTGGTTGAATTTTCGAAATGTTAAAATGCTGATTATAATGTCATTTCCCATTACTAGCTGAATAATGTTTGCACTCTGTAATGGATAAATACTCTTATTTCCTGTGGTGATGACTTGCACTCATTTCTTCTGAAAACCATTACTGAAGAAAAGATTTCTGTTGATTTAACCTAAATACTTAGGATATTGTTTGCATGAAATTACATGGGGAATTCTGTTGGCAATGTTGCACAGTGCAGCAATGGTTCATATTCTGTTTTCAAACAGTCTTGTCCCCATTTTGCACATTGCAGTGTGTGCTTTACTAAAGTTTTAGGGGAACTAATACGATTAAGTACTTAGAGACGTTTCCGGTGGTGTCATCATGTTTTTTCTTTCTCCTCGAAGAGGTCAACAGCAAGCCAATGGCCACCACGTGCTCCTACAAATTGCATTTCTTCAAGAAGCTCCTTTTCAAACTGCTTTCATTTTATCAAACCAACCTGACGACCAATGTATATCGATTTTGTGCATCCAATCTGCCATTTCATACGCTAGGATTATTATCTGGTGAAGTGACCAACTTTTTTGGTTTTTTTGTGGGCCTGGGTCACATGGTCCGACATCTGGAGATTGCATCCCTCTCCTTTGAACTCCTGTATAAAGCCAATCTCGATTATCGAATACCACGAGTCTTGATAAACTCTGAAAGCTGCACTTTGACAAACTTTATGAAACATTATTACACTTGGCAAGAATATATGTTCCAGGAAAGTTTTCCTGGTGTTAATACCATGACAGAATTTCTTACCAGAAAATGGCTGCAAATTTAAGAACCATGACTTAAACTTTTGTGTTAGTATCCGTAATTTCCTTGTCTTATCATTTCAGTTATGCATGCACAGTTTTTTAATGTTTGTTATCAGCTAGGTCTGTTTCCTTTCATCTGATTTACTGTATTCTATATTCTGCAAGTTTTGTCGTTTTCATCCCATGTATATTATTTGATAATGTGTGGTCAGTAACCCTTCCAGAGGAGGTCTCTGGGTTTTGCTTGTCAATAATAGGCAAGACCACCCTAAGAGATACTGATAACATGTACAGTATTATGGCCATTGTAAAGATGTGTATCCCTACATTTCCTTGTTGCACAACTCGTTCGTTTGTAGTTGATAAAAAATAGAAAACTGCATGTCTGTATTGCATAAAAGCCTTTGAAACTGTTTTGTTGCGGTGAAGGATTTGAAGCGTGATGAATTATTTGTCGCAAAACTAGATCTTACAATTACCTGTCTGTGTGATGATCGATTAGAGTTCAACCTGCTTCGAGGACTAGTATCGTTTCATATCTGTCATTTTGTTTGCTTCTCACAGTTGTCTGTTATCTTCGATGCTGTGTGGCCTGTTTGGAAACTCCTGCGAAGACCGAAGGCCTTGAATCCTGTGAAAACCAAGGACGGCCATTTTGGCAGTGATGGCTTCTTCAATGTCAGCTGATGAAAGGACCTATTCGCCAACATCCCCAACCTCTCCACCGCCCAAGATGTCCCACAGCTACAGTTCTCCAGCAGCAGTGGAATCTGGTGCCACTTCCTCCAATAACCAACAGACTGTGACCAGCCCTGGGCCAGCAACTGGTGGCAAAATGATCACTGTCCCCATTCAAATGCTGGATGATGAAATAGTACAGTTTCAAGTGCAGGTATGTACTGTTATAGTTCATTCTGCATGTGTACATTTCCATGAATTATGGAATCCGTTTGCCAAAAATGTTATTTTACAATGCAATGAAATAGTTTTGTTTTATGCAATCTGTAACTGTGTATTTATGCTAAATTTCTTCACGCTGGATTTTAAATTTGAAGTGTTTGGGTAATATTGTGTCTACTGATACTGGAAATCCTGAAATTATACTGGAATATTTTGTTGTCCTTGAAATCCTGGAAATATATTGCACTTTTCCTGGAAAATGTATCATCTGTGACACTTTACATAATTTCGTTTATTGATTTCTGTGGTTTGTTATGTAACTATCCTGGGAAAAAGTTATAAATATCCTTGAAAATACTGGAAATATACTGGAATTTTGAAATGAAAGTTTTGTAGACACTCTGAATACTGTTAGTATGTTATGAACTGCTATACAAATAATGACCTAGTGCAAATTATCAAATTTTCTGTCAACTCAAGTTGTTTCAAGAAGGTTTAAAAAACCTTGTGCTGCGAAAATTATGATAATTATGTATGTTGCAAATTGCTTTGGGATGTATGTGAATGAAACAATTAATACATACTATTTTCTTATTTGTTCTTTTTTTATAATCAATCGGCTCTTATTTTTGAAAAGAGCCTAAAATATGTCTCGTGCAGACCTGTATTTTGTTTATTCTTCATATTAAAACATGGTATTGCATGGAATAAATAGCAAATTGCAGAGCCATCAATTAGCACAGATTGACAGTGAGGTTCCTCTTTAATCGAAGTGTTTATAAATTAAAGAGTTGAGAATGTATTATTCACCCTTCTGCGCACGGAATTGCGCGGATTGATATTTAAAGTTTTCCTGTTCTGAATTGTAGGCTACACTTCGATCCGACATATTATTTCATCTATATACATATTGCCTTTTGGCTTGAAGATATGGTAGAGGAATAAATTGATTTTCTTGAGAAATTTTGGATTCCTTCCTCAAATTATTATTAGACATGTGGCTATAAAATGGGAATTAAGTTTTAATGATAGGCTTTATATGCCTTTTATTATACTAGCTCTCCGGCTCTCAATGTTATCATCTTTCAGAAATCGGTCTAAAATTTCCAGCAATTTATTCGTTACTAAGCGATCTACTATGAGGTAATTTAATAGAGCATTTGGAAGCCACTCGAGTTGCAATGCATTTTTAATGGTGCTCTGTATAAACAGCACTGCATTCATCCAGAAGTCTTAGTCTATGTTTGTTTCCCAAATTTATAACTTGAACCATATACCAGGTTATATTAGATTTAGCCTATATATTTGTTAAGCTGGTACCTATTAATTTTCTGTCACATATTATAATATTCCGAATGTTCAAATTAATCACATCGCATGGCTTTAAAATGCAAGAAAACTACAATGTAAATGTCATAAAAGTGTGCTATATATAAACATGATAATGCTGTTATTAAAGGTAGTGATGAAATTGTAAGATTTACTGCATAAATACAGGAAAGGTTATGTTCCTGGAAAAGGTGACTAATGGAGATGACTGAAAGTGAAACAGCACTTTACAGTTTCGCATGTGTTGAATGAATTTGAATCTCAATTTATGCTAATATGCAACTGAATTAAGACCTTGGGGCCTTTGTATAAATAGGTTGGTCTAACGCATATCTGCAAAGTATATGTAGTACTTATATTACAAAGTTCTGTTAACTGATTAGTCATATGGTACTGTGAGGTGTCAAAAGTGAGTGGACATGTTATGTACTGTCAGTAAAACAACTTTTAGTGAAATGACTCATATGAACCATTATAACTAAATAAGGTAATGTTTAATTCACATGCAGATATGGCTCAAAGACCATTTTATTATCTTTCATTATAGGCTACAGTAGCACTTTAATGCATTAGTATTCTCATTAAAATTTTAATTTAATGTGCTTTAACCACCGGAGGATAATTACACACATTCCCGATATTTTTTGCCCCATATTAAAAAAAGTTATTTTGTGGAAAAAATAATAATAAATGACATTGTAAAAATGTAATTAAATTGTTCTGGTGCCATTGGAGTTTCTGAATCCCAGACTCGTCATTTCATCTCTAAACTTTTACATCAAGTTGATCCGTTTTTAATCAGGATCCAATTTAGTTAACAAATTTGCAGTTTTATAGTCTGTACTTGACAGTTCAATTGTTGAGCTATGGGGATTTAAGGGACTCCAACTGCTGCCATTGAAAACTTGTGTAACATTGTGTCACAATCAGGAAAGCAGTTTTGTAATCTATGTA
This sequence comes from Glomeris marginata, assembly GCA_034696005.1. NCBI lineage: Eukaryota > Metazoa > Arthropoda > Diplopoda > Glomerida > Glomeridae > Glomeris > Glomeris marginata. Next base: position 20,921 of record JAQFZQ010000077.1, on the reverse strand, counting down.
CCTATGTTTTTGTATGTGATAGTGATGCAAAGTAAAGAATAACTGCATGATGGTGTAAATTGTTTCTTTGCTGGCAAAATTCCTTAGCTCTATGGTAACAATTTATGATGTTTTGCAATACACCAACCTCATTTCTCCCCATTGTTTTGCATTCTGTGGCCCTCCTTTTTTCTTAAGAAATATTTATATATCGGCAGTGAAGAATTTCAAACTCCATTGTTATAAACATCCACTTTCACAAGACGTTATCCAAAGTTATTTACAAAAGTTATAAAGACTGCATGGTTATTACAGTATAAAATGTTCTCTCTTAATTAATTGCATATTAAGGGACACAAGGTTATAAAGTAACCAAATAACAGTGAATAAAGATATGATAATTGCGTTTTGATGTACATAATGGCTGCTATAGCTTTTAAAATTATCTTATAAAGCTGAAGAGATTTGAAAAAAAACCACATAAATATCTTACATTAATTTTGCTGATTTTGTGAACATATTATAATAATAATGAAGAGTGTTCAAACCTGCATAAATCATCAGGTTTTTATTTTCACCAGTTTTATAGCTGTCATTGCATGTGTAATAAATAAATAAATCGAAGGTTCATGAAGTTTAAAATCAAATTGTATGTCTGTAGAAAATGCTGATTATTTTCAAGGAAGGTTTCTATACATAAATCTATGAAAATTCATATTACAACTTGTATAGCTATCAGTTGTTTGCAAATGACACAAAGTCTAAGCAAGCCATGTTTTGTGTGATTTTTGCTTGAGTTTATCTGACATGACATATACACATATAAAAAAATTGTATCGAATTTTTGAAACGTGCGTTTTGGTTATGTTATATTGTTGATTTGGTGAATCAGAAAAGTGGAGTTGTAGTGATTTCAGGGCGTGTCTCCTGTGACCTCCATCAGAGTGATTCCTGTCAAGGAAAAGGGATCCACCCTACCATGGTTTTGCTAGTTTTTCCATCCAACTTCACTCGATCGATGCGAGTAAAAATGGTACTACCCCAATGAAAAAAGAAGCTGAATTCGTGTGCATCCAGTTATCCTTTTCCAATATCCAAAATCCCTCATGGTTCACCTAGTAATATTTTTCTTTCTTGGGGAAAAGTCGGGTTGAACATGATTACAAACTTTCATCTTATGGCTGATGCAAGTTGCAAGCAAACTTTATTGCAGATAAATTTATTCAAAATGCACGAGGAGTGCTGTTATGTGACCACACCCCTGTGTAGTATGTGGGTCTTAAGGGTGTAAATAAGTATGCATCATGCGTCACATATCGTTAAAAATTTCACAGTGCATTTATTATGGACATGGTGGTTTGGAAAGTAATGCAACTTTTATTGGAGGAATACTAGGTGTAGTTATTTCAGAGCAGGATGTCTGTATATTTCCTAAGGTTTATAGTGTAATATATAGTATTCTGAACTGCATTTAGATCAATTTTAATGTGTGTGTGCTGGTTACAGTAAATGGCATTTTAGTCAAATATATAATGCATATAATGCATATTATGCACATTGTGCATAATTTGATATTTCAATATGGTTTGAATAATAAGTGAGCTGTTGAACACAATAAGTTTATAACAATTTACACTTGTTTAGTGTCATGTATAACACTCCATGACCACCAGTGCATGCTGCTCCATCTGGCGGTGCCAGATCAATTTGCAACTTAGTGACTTTGTTTCCTCTGTTTTTGAATAATAATTAATCTTCATGTATATGTCAAATTTGCCAGAATAAATGCAACATCAGAATACACCGCATTGTCTTTAATTGCATCTGTGTTACATGGACTATAACTAATCTTTATTTCTATAAGCAAAACTGTATTATAAGTTATTTAGTCTGTGGAATCAATGGATTTACATTTGTGTTTTCATAAGGCCACAACATTGCCTCTAGTCGCACTTTGTGCGTGTATTTCTAGTATGAACATGTTTTAGGTGAAAAATCGATCGATCGGCTATTCACAATGTGCATAGGACGAAAGCAAATTGAAGTTTCTTCTTTTGTTAGGGTGTAGATGGTCAAACCCAGCAACATCCAAATAAATGGATTAGTTGCATGGTGGTGCTACTGCCATGTATCGGATTTACTCAGTCGCATCTAATGTAACTTTACGTGTTATTACATTTCAGTTGCTTATAGCATAAGGATTGGGTGCTTTTAACATTGAATGGCCCTAATGTGCCTCATTTAAAGCGTTCCAGTAGATTTAATAGTATTAAAATCAAATGGGACGGAGTTGTTGAGTTGCGGCATTCACTGTCACTCCATCATCATTTCTAATTTCCATTTAATTTTGAGGAGATACATACACTACATTTAAATTCAAATGGTGTCTCATTGTTAACTGAAACACATTCTATAGGTTACAGTCACACTTGGAACAGCTGTTGCAAGATGAGTGGTGAATAATAGATAATGTTGACATGTATAATGACTGAAAAATGCAGCATGTCTGTATAATTCACAGAAAACATGGGCAATGTATGGTTTTAGCATTAGGTTTTATAAATTTTAGATGAGTTGCTGAGATATAACGTGTTTTGCAGTGTTCTTAATGGAGTAGAGCCAAAAATCAATGTAATTCCATGTTTTTAATTTTTTTTTACTTGAAAGCTGTCTCTTCTGAAAAACATGGGAGGAAGTGAAGATAGTTCATTACTAATTGATACTATAAAATACGTTGCCCAGTGAAAAATAAGTGAATTAGGGAATAGAACCGATGAAATGTTTGACTGAAAGGGAAATTTATGCTGTAATGAAGTGTAATATGTAGGTACATATAGGGGAAATCATTACAAAAAAGGCAACTTTAGCAAAATATTTGCCGAAAGGTCATGGAGCAAAAATAAAAACATGAAGGAACTTTAGAAGATAAAGTTTTACATTTAGCAGTATAGCAAATTATTAATTAGAAGCAACTGTAAAAATAATGTTGATGAAATAAATGCGAAAGAAGTAATTTTAAAACTTTATAATTGTAATAATATTGTAATTTAGTTTGTTGTAAATACAACAGTTGAAAATGGAGTTACTGAAACAAAGTGTATAGTACTGAATTCTCTGAAAATGTTATGTATATCATAGCAGAGCTCGAAAATGACTGGTATGTTATATTTTGAATTGTTGCACACTTACTAAGGGTTTCATAGTCCCCATATGACTGACAATGGACACCAATTTAATTGTGCAGGTAGCATTGGGAATTTCACCTTTGGGATATCTGGCTATAGATCCATTGCTTCTACAATATTAAAATTTTGCCTTGTGGCAATTTTATTCTGTTTCGTTGAAAATTTCCCCAGATGTTTGCGGCAACATTTACATAAAATTCGTCTGAAATTGGTAATCTCAAAGACACTTCTCGTGTATTGTATATGCATTGTTTGCCAACTTTTAAATATGTATATACTTTCCCTGTGGCAAAATTGACTTGTTGCAAAAATACATGGCGAATTCATATACTACTGTATAACCAGTAAATAAGCAACTCTGGTAAAGTTCCAGGTTATAAATGTTTCATATTAATTTTCATAATTTTACTGTAAAGTCAACTACATGATGATTTTTGTTTGTTGAACAATATATAGCCTGGCTAAAAATAGTTTCAAGCAAATATTGGCTTAAAGTGAAGTTAAACCTAGTTCAAATTTATACACTAGTCAAAACATTGGAATAATATTATTTTGTTGGTAAATTATAATTATTTTAATTGGCAATCAATGGAGTTTGTTGCATATTGCATTGATTAAGAAAGAAATTGTTTAGTGGTGATTGTAAAAGCTGCAAGTCTGTAATTCAGATGGTGTTTTTGCTTTATGATTGTAAGGAGTTGACTATATAAGGGAGTTATAAAATTGTACTTTAGTTAATTAGAAATAATGTAATTAAAATGTCTGTCCTACCTTATTGGTTAAAATCTAACTGTTGAAAGTGTATTTATTATAAGGGGCTCTATTGCTTTAATTTGTTTAATTTAATTCCTTACATTGTATAGCCTTGGGTATGATGACGCTCAGTTGTAAATTGTTTCCAAGACTGGGAATTTTATATAGGCTGTAATGGAAGCTGTAATTTAAGCAATTTTATGATCTATCAGTTGTTGAACAGCGATGTTTGCGAACTTTGAATAAGAATTGATATGTTGAAACTATGCCAACAGTCAAGTCTTGGCCGCCATTTTGTTTTTCGACTGCGAATGAAAAATTTACATTGATGCGTAACCAAGTACATAGGATAACGTCTGTGAAATGTTTCAACCTGAGGTTTTTTTAGGATTTTATGACGCCAGCTCAAATCTTCAAACGTACAATTTTAGGTGTCATGTGGGCGTGGTTTAACGTGCATATAACATAACTTTTTTTTCCTGCAGAATATTGATTTTACTTTATGTGGCCGTCTCTTGTCCAAAGCACTTGGTATTTCCCAAAAAATAAAAACTTGGATGTTGGAAGCACCGCCTTACTTAGTTATTACACACATATTTATCATTTCCTTGATGTCTCAATTTAGGGAATGTCACTTTTAGTTGTGTTTACACACGGTGGTGGCGCTTACATTCTCAATGATATTTAGATATTTCCCTAAATTGTAATTATGGCAAGTTTTAATTTCTCAAAATATGTTTTTAGTCCTTATTGTACGTCTAATTGAAGTTAAAATGTAGTGCTGTACTCAAATTATCCTCGTTATTTATTGAAGAATTGGGTAAATTAGCTTAGTGCATGTAATGGCAATATGGCACTCATAATGGGAATGTAACTTTACTGTCTTGTTTCCCCATTAAAACTGGAAGTTGAGATCCTCCATCATAATTGGTTCATTTGCAGGGCATTATTGCTGGGCAACATTAATATAACGACATTGTAACCTAATCATAAAGGGGGTTGGTCAAGAAGTGAAAGAGCTTTTTGATTAGGTAGGGCCTACTATGTACTTATATTGGTTGGATTTTGCCAAATAAACAACAAAATGATTGTTATTAAAATGTATTACAAACTGTTTATATAATATATTCAAGCTTTAAGAAATTGTAAGGTTTATAATAGGTTACAAAGAAATAATATCACCTGTCATGAAAAGATAAATAGTTATCAATCTAAAATCAATGACCCTTTGTCCTTATATGGAATTTACTGTTTGTTTTAATAAAATTACATAATTGTTACTGAAACAATTGTAACAATAACATATCTGATTATGATGATTGCATTGTTTATTCAAAATCTATTGAATATTAGAAGTTGTGTGTAATCCAATGACTAAACAAATTAAGATAGGACAAGATTATTTGTGAAATGCAAAAGGAATTTTGCATATTATTGTTTGTTACATGTGTGTTCAATATAGCTATATGGAAAATCATTGTAAAAGCAATTAAATTACACGTTTTTATTTCAAATGTGTTTACTGACATTTAACTTTGTATGTGGTCCTGGTAAAATTGCGAGGTTTGAATTCGTATTATTTTACATAGATCTGTGTTCAAGATATTCTGGCATTTCGCTGACATTTTCTTTGATAAAATACGAGAGCTTAGCGGCCACATTACAGAGATTCACTGTCTTGTTTTCGCAGGCTAAATCGCATTTTCTGAGCCAATTTACTTGTTGACGAATTTGGAGAAGCATCACCCCTGTGCTCCCAGTGATCTTTCACTGTCATAATCTCCACAGCTAGCTTCGTTGTCATATTAAAGAAATACCCCAGTAATATATACTTGCGTTTATACTTTAGAAGAAGATTCTACCCAATATGATTCTGCAAGGAGCTCTTGTATATATTATTTCTATGCTGATTATTCAAACTGCAACAAAAGTTTGGAGCCCTCTAATCTGCTTTAAAAGTTGATTATAAATCATTGATATAAACATGAAGCTGCTTTCCATCTTCTGCTATATTTTTCAGAGGTGTTAGCGAAGTAAACAATATCTTATTAATATATAGCATGTTATTTTCGTTGTTGCGAGGATTTATAGTGATAAGTAGGTTTGCTACATTGCGCTAATGTAATTTCCCTTAATAAATCCTGCTCTGCAAAACATTCATCTCGGTTGAATGATTTAACCCAGCTTTAATGTACTACCGTCTGTGCTATGTTTAATATGATGTTATTTTCTGAATATCTCATGCTCTAAGTTTAAATTATATACCATTCCCATTTTGCACCAATGTCACAATCATTTAGTTCATTGATTGACATGCAATCATGTCTGTATAATGTCATTTCCACTTATTTGAAACGTAACAAGACTAACTTAATTAAGTAATCTTCTTAGTAGTAATAATTGAAAACTTTTTTATTCTGTTTTCAAGCATTTTTACTATATTTTACACTCACCAGGGAAATAGACTTTTTAGAAAGTAGCCGGTTAATAACTGAACATGTTTACTATTGTGCGAACACAGCTAATTTCTAAATTAATAACAAACTTAACAAGAATACAAAGAAATGCATACTATAAATGAAATAACCGGGGATATTTATAGACAATTTCAAGACCTTGTACTCAGTAGAAATATATTGTAAGAAGCCATTTGACAACTAATGTTGTCCTCGGGGATATGTCCAATTCGTTCAATGACTTTTTGTTGATTTGCTTCGCTAGAAGAAAAAAATTGAATTGTGGCATCTTTGGTTTTTCTGTGTGCAACGGAATGCAAAATCAGTCAAGTAAGAAAGTAGGGAAAATTCCCTTTGGGACTAAATAAGAATCTACTTTGTCGTTTAGTATGTCTTGCACATATTGTTGTAAGAATTTAATGGAAAACGTACATATTTGGGTTTCTTTTTATTGTTTTACAGCAAAAGGCTCTGGGCAAGTGCTTATTTGATCAAGTATGCTCGACTTTGCATCTGTTGGAAGCTGATTACTTCGGGTTGGAGTACGATGACACTACTGGATTGAAGGTACCATGCGCACATAGATACTGGTATGTACTTCTTTTGAACACCGTTTTTTAACATGTAATGTTTGCTTTTTAGTTTTGGCTGGACCATGAAAAGCCATTGAGCAGGCAGATTGGTCTCACGCTCGTCAATCCTCAAATGCGCTTTTGCGTAAAGTTTTTCACTCCAGATCCTTCACAGCTGGAAGAAGAGTTCACCAGGCTAGTTGAAAGCGTACAAATATTTCTCTAATCTGAATCCACGTGGATGTAGTATATTAAACTTTTTACATATCGTGAACAGGTATTTGTTTTGTCTGCAAATTAAACGAGATTTGGCAAAGGGAATCCTGCAATGTGTTGACAAAACAGCAGCTTTGATGGCGTCATACGTTGTACAAGGTAATATTGGAACTGTATATTCCTATCAATGTATCTCGAGTAAATATGAGTGATACCAATTCTGGTACTTTGTTTTAGCGGAATGTGGGGATTATGTTGCGGAAGACTACCCGGATCACACTTACCTATCGTCCTATAAATTTGTGCCGCATCAAGATGAAGAGTTTGAGAATAAAATCATGGAAAATCACAAGAAGCACATGTGAGTTTATTTAGTTACGCAAGTGCTCACTGAAACATCAATGAAATCGATTATTTTATTTCGTTTGCAGAGGCCAATCGCCTGCTCAAGCTGATTTAAATTTACTGGAAACAGCACGCCGGTGCGAGTTGTACGGAATAAAAATGCAGGCTGCTAAAGTAAGATTTGTTTTATTACTTCTCAATAATTTCATTGCATGTAAAGATTTGGTTTCCACTTGCACCAAAAGCCTGATAAAGTCAGGGAATGCTTAAATTAAGCGAAAAATTGTAGAATTTTATGAAATGTGTGTAATAGATATAAATCTTAATGAGTTGGTTCACTTGTGTTTTTGAAGGATCACGAAGGAGTTCCATTAAATTTGGCTGTGGCACATATGGGTGTGCTGGTTTTCCAAAATCTCACCAAGATCAACACTTTCTCGTGGGCGAAAGTTCGAAAGCTGAGTTTCAAGCGGAAGCGGTTTCTCATCAAACTTCACCCCGAAGGATACGTAAGTAATGCTGACAAATAACTTAGTGAATTCTGTGTGTGAACTGAAATCAACTTGACATGTATCTAATTGGAAATGTGTTGCTTTCGCTTGGGGTAGTCCCCGGTGTAACCGCGTTCCGATCGAACTCTCATCTCTTGAAACGTAACCAACTTTTCATGCTAGATTTTTTAATCGAGGGACATGGCTTTGTGTTCTTTTTTTCCCTCATACTTTCTGATGCAGGGTGCACCCAATTCTGAAAGCTGCACTTCACGAAAGGTATTATTACGATTTCTTCCAAATTATCACATCTAGCTGGCTATTGTCATGTACAGTTTATACATGAAAATGAAACAGTAGATTTGAATGGATGTAGGCAACGTAGTGCATTGCCAAAATAGTGACACTAACACAAACATCTGTTACATGGTTGTGCATTTACATGCAATGTATGACCTAACTTTCACTGTATTCTTTTCTTTTCTGCTTGCACAACTTTGCCGGTTTTGCTTAGGGAGAGGTAAATGGATGTTTTATTCTAGATTCATTGCATGCAGTTGAATGCATGTAGTTTTAGAACATATGAAGTGTTTTTCATGGTTATCACACTGAAGTATGGTATTTACCATACTTCAAGGGCCATGTTGGCCCTTGTAGGTCATTCCATTGCCAAAAAATAACCTTTCTTCATTTACATACCTGTCAATGGAATAATGAAAGTGAAGCCTGTACATCAACCGCTTCTGGTGCTGTATTTTGTAAATACATAATTTATTTTCACAGTTATCGGTAATATTCACTGAAGACTACATTAAATGTAACTGTAATTTTCCAATGTCTTGTTTATGTGTGTTGCACTGAGTCTTTCTTCATTGTCAACTTGTGTTTCTGCCAAGGTGCTACAATTTAAGAGTTATTACATTGGAGCTGGGAGAATTTAATGTCATTCTTTATAAGTCTGTTACCGCGTGTTTGAGCAGATGTCCTATTTAGGGTTAAATGTGTTGCCTGTTCAGGGTTACTACAAAGACACGGTGGAATTCTTCTTCGATGGTCGCAACGAGTGCAAGAATTTCTGGAAAAAATGCGTTGAACACCATGGATTCTTTCGGTGCACCAATGTTGCTACCTTGGCTCGGCAGAAGACAAGAGTCATCAGCCGTGGGTCGTCTTTCAGGTACGTGTCATTGTCATCTTCGGAATTTTTTCTAGGCTTTGTTTTAAATGTCCTGTTCTTGCATCTCTGCAATTGTAGGTACAGTGGGCGTACCCAGAAGCAGGTGGTGGATTACGTTCGTGAAAACTTTGTCCGGAGGCAGCCATTTCAGAGGTACGCTAGTCGAATGATAATGCGACAGTCGGATGCTGTAGCGACTTATCAGTGCGTCTTGACGATGTTGTTTCGGTCCAGGTCCCAGTCCTTTCGAAGGTCGAGTTCGGCTCATAGTGGCGTAGGCCACCACCAACAAGGACCAGGACACGCTGCTGTAATCACATCGGTCTCCGCCCAACCTCTGCTTCCCGTTGACGGCGCGGTCTCCGCTTCTCAATCCTGCGGTTCCATGGCCCTCGACGATGACACCGGCTCCGGCTCACTGGAGGCTCCTTCGCCCACACGGACCGAGTCCGCTCAAGCTCAAGTGCACGACCAATCACCGACCGGATACTCGTACACATTGCCAGACAACACCGACGGTGGCAACAACGAGCGATTGGGGGCTCAAACACGAACAGGTCGAGATACTCCTTCTCCTCCTCTTCCTCCTCCTCCTCCACCTCCTCATCTTCCTACAAGTCTACCTCCTCCTCCCCCTCCTCCTCATTACTCTTTCGAGCACGTGCACGATGATGACGGCGACCGTGACACTGACAACGACGAGGAACTGCGCAAGAAAACCACTTTGGGTAATGGTGTTGGCGAAGGCAGGGACGAAGATAACGTGTCGCAAGCGTCTTACCAGTTAAACGAGGGAATTATGGGTGTGGTGGGTGGGGAGGATGGGATGGCAGATAATTTGGGGGGCTTGGTGAACGGGCAAGATGCGCCAGTCAACGGAGAGATATCTTACGTCCTCCACCGTAGGCACTTGGGGTCTGTACAAATCACACCGGAGAAGGAATCGACACCGGTTCCTCCTTGGGAACCTCCTCCACCTGTTCCCGTGAGACCCGCTTTAGACGAGGATGGTAGGCCAGTGAAACCCGCAAAACCTTCCAGGGTTCAAGTGGATGTGGATCACTCAAAGATCGTTCAGTCTAGTCCTACTCTGTACGCCAGAAGCCGGCGAAGTGCTTCTTCCCCAAAGTCCCCGAGGTCGCAGTCGGTGGACTTCGTTCTCGTGCATGACTTGCCGGCGCGCAATAGCTACTCATCGAAAGATGACACGGACAGTTCTGGTTCTGTTGAGAACGATGTGTTAGAAGGATTTCAGAGGAAGAAGATGTTGGAAAATCTCGAGGCCCAGACTGTGCCGCTGCCTTGCGGTAGCCCCAGAGAAGTTAGCGTTACGGTGACCGTTCTGGAAAATCGTGTAGCGGAGGAGCAAGTGGACGAAGGACAGGGCGTCGCGGAACCACCAGCGGATACCGATGCGAGGATATGCAATATGCAAGAAAGACGTTACAAGTTCCTGTACGAATCAGTCTTGGGAAGTTCTACCGATGACTCTTCGTGCGCAACTCCTGAAGGTGAAGGAGGACACCTGGCCGAGGTGGATCTGGACAGCAGCACCGCCGATATAACCACTGTCCGTGAAGTTTGCGGCTCGCGAGACGGCGATGGCACGGAGCAGGCAAGTCCAGATTTAAGATCTAACGGTGTTGCCGGTGCTAAGGAAGAGACTGGAAGCAGTGACGATGGGGCACCCATCGTGGAAGAGGTTGCAACATCTTTCGGGGATAAGGATAGAGAAAAGGAGAGATACGATGACATGCTGGCTGAAACCGAAAGTCTCCCCCGAGAAGAGATTGAGGATGAGGAAGCGGATGAGTGCCACAATCCGCTGGACGACGTAGTTATGTTCCCCATTCGTACTTTGTCCCGCATCAGTGAAAGGAGTACGAGTGAACAGAGTGAGAGCACCGGCAAGGATTCTAGCCCTACTGTTAACAGCCGTCCGTCCGAGGAGCTACCTAGTGACTATTCCGGTAGCTTGGACAACTATTCGGAGCACCTGACCAGCGACGAGAGCCCGGAGCGCCGGTGCGCCGAACCACTTTTGGAAGCCACCGTAAACAGTGGCTCCGATGCGACCGAGACTTACTACATGGAGATAGACGTTATGCAGAAGAAACAGCTGGAAAGCCAAGGTGTTTATTACAGAGGTGTTGGGTATGACTCGATGGTCAGCGAAGATGACACTCTGTGCGAGGAAGAAGGGGCGAAGATTCCCGGTTTTCGCATTAACCGATGCCAAGATAATGACAATGACAATATTGAGAGTGTCAGCAGCGGGGAAGGAAGTGATCCGAGTGACCCGAGCAGTGAGGATCGTTTCGAAGGAATCGATGTAAAGATTCATGTTAGCCCCTTGCCCCCAAAATCCCCAAGCCCGGCCAGGGCAGCCCAAATGTGTCCTGGTTCCGAAGAGACTCGGAGGAAACACCGGGTCGTTCTTGAAATGCAGGTTTCCAAGGGGCAGATTTCTCCTCTGCTGACGCCTCATCATTCTTTTACGACAAAAAGATTAGCGGAAGACCTTGACGAAGATTTATAACGCACCCTTTTTCCATTTCAATAAACCTAATAACGTTAGGTCTGTGGTAGTTTCGGAGAACAACCCTGGCTATTTAAACCAAGGTTAGAAGACTGGGACTGGGTGAAATTTAAATGATCTCAATTGGTCAACAATTACTATGTGACTACAATCTCTCCTTTTAGTTCTTTGTACGGTTTTTTCTCCACGTTTTTCTGTAAAGTGGCATAGATGAACATTGAGATATGATAAATACAAAATATTAACTGCGATCAAAATTCAATTGGGCTGTCATATTATAAAATTGTGATTAGAAAGAACCATCTTTTAAAAAATATCGTAAATGGCAAACTTTAGTTTTTGACATTACTGACATGACTTTAATCTGAGAATTTATCCACTTGTACTTTAACACGTATGACAGCAATCTGCTTTGAACATCTGGGTTTACTATGTTCATCTTAAAACTGTATCTAATTCTTGCATAAGTGTGCACAATAGCAGGGTGTCTACTGATACTGGAAGTCCTGAAATTATACTGGAATTTGTTCTTAATCTTGAAAAATGTATCATTTGTGGCACTTTACATAATTTCGTTTATTGATTTCTGTGTTCCTCTTATAATTTGCTGGGATTAATGTGGTTTCTTATGCCCTGGGGAAAAAGTTATAAATATGCTTGAAAATTCTGGAAATATACTGGAATTTTGAAATGAAAGTTTAGTAGACACCCTGAATAATGTACTCTGAGGGAATTGTAGTTGCATTTTCAAATAAAAACCTTTATGAGTTGAGTATACATCCTGGATTAACAACTTTCTATGCCTTGCCGGTGAAGGACTCGAAACGATCTCAAGCTCTACTACGTACCTGATAACAGCAAGGCTTGTTCTCCGACAACACCCATTGTTACTTTTAAAGCAGAAGCCTTGAGAAAGTATACTTAGAATACAGTTTATATAGTCCAGGTCTGTGAACCATGTTAGTGCGGTTTCCCCTCAGATGGAATTGCTGTCTAGAATTATCATGGTAACCAACTCTGCCGGAGTTGTCGGTGCTCATCGAGGCAACATGTCAGCGCTGAAGTGATCCTCTGGCCAAGCTACCCATCGTGCTTGTCTACTTCCTTGCATCCTACCCTGTAGGGACTGTGTCGAGTCTTTTGTAATAAGGAGGAGGTTTTTGTTTGGAGAGGTGTGCGGTGAGGTAATTCAGGGGAAGGAGGATGTGGTTCAGTTGGAGACCTCAATGTCCTTTATTTGTGGGTATCAGATTTGGGTTTGTTATGATGCTACGCACAGGTGATAATACATGGTAGTTCCTCCGTAGTTGCTCTCGTCGTTGAGCTGTGGTGCAAGGATAAATTTTAATTCCAGTCGAGCGGCAGGCAATCAAGTACATTTTTTGTCATCTGATTATAAAAAAACGAAAATCGACTTTCTATGGGCTGGTTAAATATTCCAATCTTTCGATGGAAGGTGCTTATTTCTCCCTGTGCCAAATGATGCGACTTCGGGTCCGAATTTTTGCCGTAGTGATATGAATGTAAGAAGGTGTGAAGGAAGTACACGTAATGTGAAATGTGTTTAATTTCATAAGGCAGAAGCATATTCTTGCATTCATTTCAATACGGTATTTTTATATATTTCAAGAGTTGAAATTACTCATTTCCTCTCTAGTCGGTTTTTAAAAGAAAAGTTCCTGGTTTGCTACTTCGATGTAATAACGTTCTTCGCTTGAATTTTAATTGCGGAAAGTCACTCTTAATTTTTTAAATGGAGGATTCGGATGCAACACAAGTTTTCTCTATGCCTATTCTACAATAGGGCCTCACTAATCTAGGCTGACAAAACAGCTAACTTTAGTTGGATAGCTCCCGAGCAATATGAATTAGGAAGAAAGGATTTTGAGAATGGTATTAGCAACATACACTTGAAAATTAGATAACAATATTCTGTGCAAACATTAATGTTGGCAACATAGATATGTTGTAGTTTCAATGGTTATTAGTAATAAATCTAAACAGTGGGACCATTTACATCATAAAGATGTGTAGTAATGCGTGCGACTTGATATCTGCGCAAAACCTTTTTAAAAATAACAGTAATACATCAAATTGCAAGCCACAGTTGGAAATAATAGTATGCTTAAAATTATATCTAAAAACATTAAATATTATCACAGTCATGGCTGGAGAGGCCCTATTGTATTTTCAGTTCCTTACGTACACTATATGGTCATAACTTTGCGCAGTGGGGCTTTCGTTGCAATATTGCTTCATCCACTTTACTGTGGTTAATTCATTTGGAATTAATGTTGTCAACTAAATTTGATTAGTCTGCGTTGAATCATGATATTTTGATACATCATTGATGTTTTCTTAGAGAAAACGATTGTGAACATGAAGAATGAATGAATGCCACAATGCACAAATATTGATTTTATTCTTTCATTTTGATTCCATTAAAAATCGCTGTGATGTTTATACCTGTTTATTCTGTATAATTCAGCTTTAAAAAGTATTCATCAAAATCTATAAGTTATATTTCCAACTGTAAGTACTTAAAAACAATTACAGTGTTCAGTATTTTGCATCGGCAACAATTTTACATATTTTTGGCGTTTCTTCGATAGTAATGTGTGTAGTGAATTATTCTAGATTTCCTGTTGTAAATTCGATAACAGGGTATCATTTTTTTCCTCGCGTGCTGTCTGAAAAAATGTAACTTTTCGATTTCTGTTGCTGTAATTTCTCACGTTTGTCACTTGGATTCAATCCAAACATTACCACTTTGTGATGATGATGATTCATGTATGGTTCCTTGGGATGAAATTAAAGCATTGTTTCTTTTAGAGAGGAATGAAATGGAAAGAGTCAATTTTGTCAGCCATCTTTTTCTCTTTATTAACTGCCCTTTTCCCTGACTAACCCTCCCGGTTATATACTGTCAATTCACTTATTACCATTCACTTGCAGACACGTTATCTGAAATTTCTGCCTAGATATTATAAGATCACACTTTGGCACAAACACGTTTGCAAATATGGCTACATAAACAGTTGCAGTGAAACCTCGATAACTTGAAAGTCTGTAAGTGGAGCTGATTTCATGAACATTTTGCAAAGGGTCATACCTTTTTTGTCAAGAATATAGAAGGTAATTGATCAGATAAACATTGAATTTTCATAGTCTTGCACGAATTATAGCATGTTTATAATTCACATTTATATTTGTCGCAGCGCATGCTATTGTGAAAATTAGCATGATATTTAATTTCTCGGAATTTGTCCTCCTAAAATGTAAAGTATGACAATAACAAAAAACAGTTAATGTTTCCATAACTGGATATATTTAAAATTGCTTTTCAATTCCAGCTATCGAGGTGTCGTTGTCTTATACTTGGGCAGAAATACTGTTTTGTGCTTTTTGTAGATGTCTTAATGTTGTTTGTTATTTGTGTGACAGATGATGGGGCACCAAAGTCGATCTTAGAGTCCCAAACTACAACTGATTCAAACACTGCGACAAATAAGGAAGCAACGGATGATGGGCCAAATTCCTTGCTGCCGTCCAACAACACCGAGAATGTAGATCATCGTAAACCTGAAGATGCTGAGGTAGAAGTCCGCAGAAAGGTAGTAATGATGTATATCTTTGTAGGTGTTGTCGATGCATGTGTTGGTTGGTACTGTACGTGTAGTTGCATGTTTTGTCAACCGGTTGATGAAAAATTCAAACCTTCCTCGGACACACAATGCAAGGCACATAACTAATAACTTTACAGGGATGCTACCAACAGGGACAATTTACTTCACGAGTTTGGTAGCAACCCTGAAATGTTTACGATATTCTTATACCAAATTGCAAACAAACTCTCAAATACATCCCATTAAAGTTTACATCATCACTGAAACCTCGGAAGTTTTGATAATTTTTAACTTGTCCCACTATATTTTGAACCCCAGCATCTAATTTATGAATGTAACTGTTTTTAAAACTTATTGGAAACCTGGCAATGTAGTTACAGGCAGGGCTGCAATCACTGTATATCCGTAATGCACATACTTAAAAGTAGTTGACAGCTGTTGTTAAATTTGCAGCGGTATCCTACAGATAAAGCTTACTACATTGCCAAAGAAATACTGATGACCGAAAGGACTTACAGAAAGGACCTCGAGTTGTTAAACAAGGTGGGTGATGCAGACAGCCAGTTTCCCATTTTTGGCGTAAATCCCTTTGAAGCTTAACGTCGCACCGTGTCATGACAGTGGTTCCGTGAAGAAGTCAATAAGGAAGATAACATGCCTGATGATTTATTAGAGCTGCTCTTCTCTCTTTTGGAGCCAATATACGATTTTCATTGTACTTTCCTTAAGGAAATTGAACAGCGTCTCTCAATATGGTGAGTGATTTCAAACATTGAAATATATCTCTTAGATATGATAGCTATGGCATGGTGTTCGAATACATCACTTTTGCACAAACAACACTTGACCGTGAATTAAATTAGTTGTGTTTCTTTAGGGAAGGCAAAACAAACGCTCATCTTAAAGGAGATTACCAAAGAATTGGTGATATAATGATGCAAAACATGCCCATGTTAGAGGTGTGATGTGCTATTGATTTTGCATAACGGCCATCTTGGGAACCACGTAACAATTTAGTATATAAACATTCGTTTACAGCCATACAAGGAATACTTGGACAGCCAGTTAGATATACTGGACAAACTTAATCAGTGCTACCAGAAAAACAAGAAATTCGAACAAGTGTACAAGGAATTTGAAATGCAGAAAATGTGCTACTTGCCGTTCAACACTTTTATACTGAAACCCGCGCAACGACTGATGCATTACAAGTTGATGCTTGAGAGTGAGAATAAGCCATTGCAATGAACATATACTATCCTCTAATCTGATGAAGATTACGCTTAATGACCGGGCATTTGTTTTATCCTTGGCTTTATGTAGGGCTGATAAAGCATTACGGTCCTGATCATCTGGATTACATTGAATGCAAAGCATCTCTGAACAAGTTGAAAGATGTTGCGAGTGCTGTTGCAAATTCCTTGC
The DNA here is from genome assembly GCA_034696005.1 of Glomeris marginata. Lineage (NCBI taxonomy): Eukaryota > Metazoa > Arthropoda > Diplopoda > Glomerida > Glomeridae > Glomeris > Glomeris marginata. The sequence goes on along the minus strand of JAQFZQ010000077.1, from coordinate 4,157 downwards.
GTAAATCGGTGGGTAAACTTGCTACAATATGCAAACATTTGAACTTCTGATTTTGAAGGTTTAAACCTAAATAATCATTTAGGAGAATTACGTCAAATTGGTAGAGCTACAAAGGGACATTGTGGGCATTGATAACCTCGTCCAACCACGTAGGGTGAGTTGAATAAAACTAAATAGCATTGGATTAAGGGTTCCCCTTTAAACTAAACAATATTCTTTTAGACATTTATCCGGGAAGGATGTCTTCAAAAGTTGTCAAAGAAAGGATTTCAGCAGAGGATGTTCTTTTTGGTGAGATAATGTTTTAATTGCTAGGTCTGTTGGATGATTCAAGAGGAACTGGTACGATTGAAATGTGTTGTTAGTTTTCCGACGTGCTTCTGTACGCAAACCGGACTGCCACACCGATACTGCAATTTAAAATCCATGGCCAACTTCCACTCCGAGGTGTCATCGTCGAGGACTGCGAGCCCAAAATGGGCGCACCAAACTGTTTTACTATTTACAGTAATAACCGTGCCATAATTGTCTCAGCGGGGTAAGTTAATTGCCACCAGTGGCTAGGCGTAAGCCTTTTATCTTCATTTATTGTATGTCATCAGCACGCGTGAAGAGAAAGATAAATGGCTGGAAGATCTCACTGAAGCCATTCAAACAATATCCAGAGAGCTGAAGAGTGACAAGTTTTCCTATACTAGCCTACGCTCTTGCAGTAAGTAAAGTTTTGTATGCTGAGTTTAATTTGCAAAAGGGAAGGTAAATATGTGACATTATATGTGCATTATCAGGTTCTTCGGATGAAGTTTTGGACAAGAGTGATGTTCGACTGGAAGAAGAAATTCAATCGCCAACACGGCCGGTTGAGAAATCTGCTCAACAGCGTTCAAATACCACTGTTCATGTTTGCTGGCATCGAAATACCAGTGTTAGCATGAAAGATCACGTCTTGGCCATTGAGGTAGTAGTTTTATAGCATTCATATAATACATCGCATCTTCGTTCGTCATATTTTTGATGTTGTGCCACATTTAATTGACACCGTGTCTTTTCTTAACAGAATCAATTGAGTGGTTACTTGTTGAGGAAGTTCAAGAACAGCAATGGGTGGCAGAAACTTTGGGTTGTCTTCACAAACTTTTGTCTTTTCTTCTACAAAACCTTCGAGGCAAGTTATAATGCAAAATATACTTATACCTGCAGTATATATAGGATTATATTTCTGTTCATTGTACAAATTGTGTGCTATGCAAATATGATTTTATCCCCCTCCCTCTTTCTTTTAATTTTGAAATTCAAAATAAGTAATTGTACATTTATTACATTTTTAGGATAATTTTCCATTGGCTAGTCTTCCACTTCTGGGGTACACTGTTGGTTCCCCATCGGAAAAGGACAACATTGCCAAAGATTATGTCTTCAAGTTGCAATTCAAAAACCACATTTACTTCTTCAGAGCTGAGAGCGAATACACCTTTGGCAGGTAATGTGTTAACAATGAATGAATTGCAAGTTTCCGGTGTTTTTTGGGCGCCATTTTGTTTTTTATAAATATATACTTTGTACATTTTTATTGTTTATGAATTTCTGTATTTCTGGTTGTTTTTGATTGATACAAGTATTCAACATATATTTCCCCCCATTCAATTGTTGGTTTTATTTTAACTTTACTTGCGTAGGTGGATGGAGGTGATCGTGAGTGCCACTCAGCATTCGGGTCGCTTCAGACTTTTCAGCCGCAAGGAAAGCACAAATGACAACTGAATAATTGAATGATAATCGCTCAACTTGTTTCCATTCATATTGAGTGCGTGATTTAACCTGAGCATCTTTTTTTGATATTCCTTGCTGGAAAACAAATGTGCCGCGTCTCGAACGGCAAGAACATGACCAATATTTCCTACTATACTAGAAATGTTACGTACGAGATTACGGACATTAGTATGCGAAAGGTGTAGTTCTCGTGAACTTGTAATATGTTTGTGTAGTTTAATGGTTTATAATGGACATGCTTTCTTCCAAGGACAACATTTTGTTTCTCGCAATGCCCATGAATGTTTCCACTTCCATTGCAGTTAACACTTCTTTCCTTGTTCAAATTTATTTAATTGTGAAAGTAATTTACAAGGAAAAACTTGCTGGGTTGATCCAATTGTTTTACAAGTAGATTTTACTGACTGGACTCCTGTGATATTGTTAGACACTTGAAAGCTTTCATACACTTTTTAAGTCCGAGTTCACTATTTTTGAGTGATTTCATAATTTCACTGGACTGATCAGGATTGTGCTAATGATTTTTGTGGTTCGATAATTAATGTAACTTGCATGTATGTAAGCAATATGATGGGAATTATTTCCATCTTGTCCAGCTACAACGTTTTTAGACTAATATCTAATTTCTAGCCAAATGACCACGGATCTTAATCAGAAATTTAACGTGGTAATGCTGTTGTGTGTATTTTATGAAATGTTTTCAGCAAGCCAGGAAGAAATGCAATTCTAATCAACAAGTTGCTCGTTATCTCATTTAATAAGATATTAGATTAATTAATTCCACTTATATAACACTAAAATAAAACACTGACATTTAAGCGAAAGTTTGCGATATTTCCGCATTGTTAGTTTACCGCATGTCATACTGCCCCTAGAAAAATATGCCGATTGATTATGCTATATTTAGAAATTGTGTATTATCATTATAACTAGTGCTGTTGCCGTGTAATTTGTTAATATGTAGTACCATATGGTAGTACGCCAAATGTTACGAACACGAAACTCGATTTCAATGAGAGAATTTTCCCCTGAAAATTGTTACTGTATTTCCCAAATATTGGTTTGGATTTAGTACACTCAACAGGGTATACACTTTCATTCCACATCTCCCGCTTGTTAATTTTGGCATTTGTAACATAAGAAATGATGAAAATTTGCGAGTTGTTACCTGAAGGTATTAACGAGTTCTTTTACCAAATGAACCAACTTTGCTTCAGGTTCACATTATTCTAATGCTGCTATCGATTTCAAATATTGTTTGATCTTTTAGAACCAAGAAATGTATATCAGTTTATCAGCTTTAGATGAATCATATATTGTACTGTACAGGGTGACCCAGAAGTCATGCGCAGACACACGAGTTTTCATCATGATTTCTAAAATTTCAAAACAATAAATTTGTTTTGACTTTTGGGTTACCCAAAATACTTGGAGTTGAAATATGTAGTAACCCCACAATCGAATATATTGTATAATGATGTAGAAAACATTAGAAGTACCAATTTCCTGTTGATTATGCCTTGTATTAACCCAAGTATTAACATACTGCTTTATTTGTAGACTGCATATAGTAACCATATTCAGGTCTGTTCATCAATTTTGACAATTGTGACTAATTTTTAGTGTCAATACTTGGAAAAGTTCTGTAATATGTATGGCATACAATTATACCAGATTTATACTGTTGTGCTTTTTTAACATAGGTTCTGTGTAAGCTGATTTATATTACAATGTGACTATTACTTGCACGTAATGCCGTGATGAAAAATTAAGTGCAGTATATGCAATTGAAGCAATGATTTGACATCAGATGAAGCAGCGGTAGACAATTTCCCATCACTGCAATTGTTTTGTAATTTTTATCATATTTTCGGCATCAAAATGCAATTTTCTCATCAAATTATTCAGATAATAAGTATACTATGTAGTTTTAAACTTTTATTAAAAGATGATGACCACTAAATATCCCTAATGTTTTCTAGATGTATTTGGATAACATTAATTGACCCTGTTCAGTTAGCACCTCGCATTGCCAAGATGGAGGCTGCAGTTAGGCAAATTATATGCAATCTGATTGGCTGAAAATAAGTTTACGTATTCAGTAAGGACGACATTTTTCGAATGTTTTTCCAGCCAATGACAGAACACTAAAGGGTCAATCACATAAAACATAATATAATGTTGTTTGGATACTTGTTCTAAATTACGAGAGTTTTCAAAGTGATATTTCTCCCAAATAAATTCACAATTTAAACGTGGGAGAAGCGTTCAAAAGTTTTTCTGTTATATAGATTGAAGAGTGTGGTTTGGAGCTAGAACCGGTCCATCGGCGAGTTAGCATAGTGGGTAGTGTGTTGGACTGTAAATTAGTAGTCGTGGGTTCGCGC
>JAQFZQ010000076.1:0-54914 GCA_034696005.1 Glomeris marginata | reverse complement strand
TACTTGTCTATCATTAGCGGTTTAAAAGATAGCAATGCAATAACCTTGACCCCGCCACTCAAGGTCATGTGAAATACAATTTTCGGAATCGGCATAGGGCACTTCCTATTCACTCCCGCTACCATTACTCACTTATCTTTCACCGTTACAAAGTTACTAGGCCAAAGCGCCCGAAGCGGACCACCCTGTATATGACGTTATGGCAAAATTCAAAAGGAGTTGCATTATATATAATGCTTTATAGAGCAGTTTTCTACAAAAGTGGCATACAGTGATATTCACAGATAATTACACTGATTTCTGGAGGAACGTTAAAAAAGAACTTTGCAGTCAATTGGGGCAAACAACACGGGAATAAATCAATTTTGTTCGCTTGCTAGAGTGCAATAGCAGCAGTGTTTGAAAGTGATAGTAAATTTTTTCTCCACTTGCTGATTTGTTGACTCGTAACGTCATTAACGAGTCGTACTCTCCTATAGAGAACAATGTGTTTCCGTTTCAATTCATCGCATGTTTGTCTGCTGGATTTTTTGTTGGCCTATAGCAGACGAATGCGAGTTATTCGTCAATATGATGTCGTTCATCACCGAGAATGAAAAATGGAAAGGGTGAAAATCGGTAGCAAAGAGGCACAATTCTTCGTTTCAGTGCTCACTGCACGTTTGCTCCACGTTCCGCATATGTGGTTATGACAAGCCCTCTGTATTACTGTGTATGGCTCAAAGGGGCAAAAGCACAATTGACATCAAAGTCATTATGTCAGCTACAGATTTATGAGCTAGCACATAATTGCCTCCAAGTTTCACCCTCTTCCTATGTGGGGTAGACTTGCTGACCAAGATGGCGAATGACGTTGAACACCTAATATAGCGACCAACTTTTCGCACCAGGGGATAAATGAACTGTATATATTTACATTTTCAATGTTTTTGTACCTCCCTTTTCAAATTTCCTTGTAAGCATAAATTGATCGACGAAAAGAGAGGTTCACAATGAAAGAGAGAGACACACACAAATGTGAACAAACACCCATTGGCAGCCAACTCCATTAGCATTATGGCTGCAAACAAGCCTGCAGAAAAGTACCATGTATACCCCATTTTGTTTTTAACCCATTCTTAAGCTCTGCTAAGTATGGCAAAATAAATAAACAATGACAAACATAACGCTTTTGTTTGGTATAAAGTATTAATGGAAAATAATGATGTATAAACTTACAAAAAAATTGTCGGTTCCAATTGCGACTGCATGCAATAAAAGCAGTCGGATCATTAAAATATTCAAAACGTTTTCTTAGGCGATCATTATAATACTTATGCACTGTACTGTTAGGCCGCTTACAGTTACAATATGGCTCCGACAATATTAGGATAGGATACAGTTAAGGTTTTTATTGGAGAAGTGGCCATTATATAAAAACTGCAACAATAATTCAAAGCAAAAATCATAATTTGTTTAAAAATAGCCATATGATCTCCACTTGAGGATTTGCAGGAGATTATTATACTACTTTCACTAAATAATACCAGTTACATCTTGGCAACCATCTCCTACAACTCGCTATTTTCTGAAGAAAAAGTATTCTCAAATCTGCTATGTATATTCGTTACAGAATTTTTGCTTAATGCAAAAAATTTTCAACTTGCACTTATGTGTATTTCATTCAATTAGTAATGCAGGTACTTTACCACAGAATCTACATGAACGTTACGAGAAAAGGCAAGCCTGCAGCTAGGAGAAATTTGAAAATTATGTAAGTTGAATATTTTCGTATCCGTAACATTTGCGTAGCAGTGTAAATAATAAAAAATCCCTGGGTCGTTGAATGTTTCCATCTTCAGCTAAACAGAACAAGCAGTGCCAAGTTTTGTCGCAGCATGCACATACATAGTAAGAGACAAAGAGAGAAAAGCAATGGTATAAATCTACGTGAATATATCCGGCTATACTTCGCTATTATTCCGCTTCCCTTCTAAGCCGTAAAGTAAAAACTTTGCATTTTTCAGCTCCTTCTGTGCTCAAATGAAAAGAACTGAGGGAAATATTTCAGTTGTACAGGCTGTTCCAAAAATACTATCTTTACTTGCAACATTCCTTGTCTTTCCAAGGCAAAATTTTCCTATTTGTAATGTTATTTTTAAGAAAACGCTTTCAAATGGTGTATACTCACTCCACAATAACATGTAACACGCATACAGAAAACGACGAACGTTTCGGAATTCGAACAAACGTAAGTTACAGACGTACTGAACTCCTTTCTTTCTTCCAGAACACAGTCAAAGTGACACTGATTAAACCCGTGCATGACAATTTATACAGGTCGGGTAGAAGTCGCCCTCTAAAGGTCAGGTGGGTCAGACGGACCACCCATAACACAGCACCATCCCACAAGTGTCAGGGGTACTATTAAGGTGAGCACTCTAATATTAACAAATTAATCTAACAGAATTTTGTATAGCAAAGCCAAACTATACTAAAACCACGTTCAAGTTTGAATTTTGAGTGGGACAGCTGAAAGGGGGAAGACAAGACTTTTGACGAATGAGGGAGATGCTATGCTGCGTTTGGGCGTGGCTAGCAGTTACCAAGAATGCTCAACTGCATCATAACTACTTCCTCATTGGTGAAAGAACTTATCTTTCCCTTTTCACTACCCCACATAGTGCAACCTTGAACGGGTTCATAATAGTATAGCATAGTTACAAATGTGTGATTATTGATATAAATTGCACAATTACAAATTACTAGCCATTTCATTTGAATTAATAATTCATATTGTTTTTACATTCTCATCAAACGCATTTGGAGAATTAATCTTAAATGGTCTCTCGACCCGAGTGCCAATAACAAATTCCAAGAATCCTTTTAAGCTTAAGATGCTCCGAAATAGATTTTGAGAATACAGATTTTCATCACCTCTAATGGATAATCACAACTTTTAAGCATGCAAAATTCAAGTGTTGGGTGTAGGTGCGTGTTCGATATAGAGCTCCTATAAAGAGGACCGAGATGGGTTATATTGCATGATTGACTTGTGGGTTGAAATATGGAGTAAAGTAGGAGAGGGGAAGAACGCAGAAAATCTCATAGTAAACACGTTAATGGAAATTCCAAGACGCAGCGACTGGCAAAATCCATTCTCAAACAATGACAAGGCTTTGGAGCCCTGGAGCTGCCAAGCCGTTTGCATCCTATAAAAGCCCCCACAGAATCAGGAAGAGGGGATGCAACGTCACCATAACGACAAAATATTAACGGCCCCATGTAATATTTGTCCACGAAATGTTGCCAACGTTGTCTATACCGCAACGCCCAAGTCGCCACTACACTATAAATAATAAAACGTGGCACTGGTCGAGCCATGAGTCACGTGACATGGGCGCCAGCCTCAAGTCTTCACTTTCTAGTTGCTCTCATGCACCAGCCTTTGTCATATTCTACATGTTTGTAGCATGCAAACATCAACAATTGGCCAGAAAATGACAATTTCCCAACCTCCTAGCTTCCCCCCCCACCACACTGACCATTTTTTAAAACTTTGCAGTTAAATTAGTCAATAATACAGGGTGGAGCAAGCAAACTGATACATTTGGAATTGTGATTAAATTTTAAGCAAGTATCAGCATCTGTGTTCATTCATGGAAGAAGGTCTGCATTTAGACGCATGCTCATTTGGAGGCCCCAGAAAAGTTTCATCTTTGTACATAGACACCCCCTTCTAGCAGGTAAGCAGGTAGTTCAGTGGCTAGTTTAACAATGAATGGTATAGCGTTTCATCAGGTACTGGGTTCACATACAAATAGCAAGTATAGCATATTCCTAAAAGTAATGCAGTTTAAATCCTAATTTGAAAGTCTGTGAGAAGGATGACATTAGTATACAAATAAGAAAGGAGCATTAATTGATAATTTACAACGTTATTTCTGCAGCAAATTGTGCTGCTGCAGCTAATAATTCCACAGCTTCTTGAACGTTGCATTGAAGCCAAAGCTTGGATTGCATGTAAAACATAGGGATGTAAAACTGTATACCTACAATGTGTGAACGTCATTTATGAAGGCATTTGTTTGTAGTCACAAACTAATTGTGCATAACCAAATTGGGAATGTGCAAGGTGCAATAGGGGATTTTTCTAAGAATTTTCCCATTATGATTGCGTCACCAAACCTGAATGTCCCTATTCGCATGGGATGGACCTGGTTGAGTTTAGCAGGAGGTGGGTGCATTTGATGGTCAACTCTAGTTGCGACCTCTGCACATACATCAAATTTGCAGCAGCAAAAAATTTATAAATTCACAGAAACGTTCAATACTTCTACTTAAAATAGATTACACAAAAATGTGGCCCAAGAGACTCCAGTGCACTCTTTTAGACTAATGGACATTATTAAAACTGTTCCCAACTTTTGATCTTGATTGATGAGTGCAATTTCAGCTTGAATTGCCTAATTCAATTATTTTAATTTGTTGCAATTTTCCGGTATGTTTTGTCAGACAACTCTACAAAAAGTATAGGGTTGTTAGGTTTGATGCTTCTGATTCATCAGCTATGTGGATTAAATGTAGTATTAATTTAGGTTTGTAGCATGATTCAATGAAAATGTTTCTGCTGTATAATAATTCAAATTTTACAAATTATTAAATATGAACCTACACTTTTACTTGATCAATAACATTGCATTGAAGCACCACAGTAAATATTTTGGAAGAAGCTACTCTATTGTATAAAAAGTAGACTGTGCTCCCTGATGCCCCAATGGGAGTTAGGATAAGATTGGGGCATTGTGCCCCAGGGAGTAGCTATTTAATTCCAACCTTGCAGCTTGAAGAGTTTTATGCAAGGTAGGATATCGTATTTGGTGCCTTTTTGTAGATTATACTTCTGCTTTTAACGAGTATACTGATCGTAGATTTATTTCCAATGTTTGTTGCACTGCTTGTAATCTAAGAAATATATATATTTTGCGAATAACTTGTATCCTTCCAATTGATATCAATGATGATTAGGCAAGAAATGTTCAAGGAATCTGAATGTACAGGACCAAGAAAAGTTTGTCTGCATTAAAATCTGGTTTCATTGAAAATTATAAATTCAAATTGAAAAGCTATATACTTGCATGAATATTGACAACAAAAAAAAATAAACCGGAATATTTTATGACCTGGTATATACAGACACTTGCCATAAGTGGGAGCACAATTCCTAATTTTCTTGACATTCCAACGTCTCTCACCCTAACCGCTTTCACAGCACTGTGTTTTACTACAACTATATGCACTCTACTGTTATGTGCAGCTGATTATGTATGAAAAGTCAAGTTAGGTAGGACAAAGAAGCATGCAGATTATACAATGCAATATGGAGGAGAGGATGAGACAGGTTGGGAAAGTGCTTGCGCATGCGCACTGTCGTCAATAATGGCATGCACATTGCATAAATATTGAATCTCCCTATTCCCAAGCACAAAAGTAGGTTAGCTTCCGGTGTCTCAATATTCTCGATGAGATGCCAAACGAGCAGATTTTAAATAATTAACATCTTCGCCTGTTGTCGCAGCTCCCATTGTACGAGCTCCAGCTAAGTGGTTTGCAACGGTTACCATGGTAACATGAAGCCATTGGCATTAAAATTACAGCATCATAACCAAGAAGAATCACTCAAGTTACTTCTCTATTGTATCAATCGTTAATCGAAGACGATGCACACCATTAAAAATGCATAATGATTTGATAATTAATGACAATCCTTACTCGCATGTGAATCGTTAACTATTGTTATCTGTTTTCATATTTTCCTAACCGCAAACTTAACTTCTTCAATATTGTCTTAAATTGCAATTGTTGCAGTTCTGAAAGTGAAATTGTTTTTGGAAATGTAATATAGGTTGCTTGCTATTTTGCTGCTTTCATTTATAACATTAACGATTTATGTATAATCATCCACTCTTGGTATAATCAATGAATAATTTTTTTATTTTAAAGTTCAGATTTGTAAAACCAATTTGTTAGAATTTAATTATTTCTTGGATGTTTAAAGGAGGTCCCCAGACAGTTGTTGCATGGTTACTGCATATAACATTCCTGAATAGAGGTTCTTTAAGTTTCTTAAATGAAAGACTTGTATAAACCACAACAAATCAAAAGCTTGTTAATTATTAATTTGTTTTGCCAACTAGATTGGATACTGACCTGCATGTTACATTGTTTATTCTGCACTATAACTACACTTTAATTACATGGAATCGTAGGTTACAGATACATGCCTGATTAATCGATAAATAATTAAAATATTTTAATAACAGTTTAAAACTTCCGAGGTTTGTCATATTAACGCCTTGAAGGCACGAATAGGGAACAGAATCCCTATAATAACAACAGCTAAAAATAGAACTAATACTAACAAGAGCATTTAATATCTTATATATGAATATGTATATTTCAACCTATCATCCCAGCCGTCATAAAGAATATGCTATTCTACAGTGTGTAACATAAGCCTGGTGACTTGCACCATCACTGAACCTCTTCCCCCTTGTTCAGTCTCACGTGATAGCATATATGTGACTTTGAAAGCAGTTGTCAAGGTAATTATCACATTATGATCTCGTAGTAAAATTTTAAATTCCATCATAACATCACAAATGAACCAAGAGACATAAACCAAACAAAACTTGCTCTAACTAGTGCATAATTGACTGGTGACTTGTGAGACTAGTGTACGTGAGACAAATGTTCAAGTGCATGGCTTGAGGAATCTGGTGCCTTTAGGGATTAAGGGCCACAAGTGACACTCCCACTTTGGGAACATATCTACATATTGTCATAATAATTGTATTTCATTGCATTGTGATCATGTGGGCTAACCAATTATAATATTTGGAATAATACTAAACCCACAAAGGTTCTTTGAGACACAACACGTGTTTCGGCTCACACGAGCCATCATCAGGTGAAAGAACCAATTTAACAAGCAGTGCATGCTATGGGAAAAGAACCTGGGATCCCACGACCGAAGTCAGGAACTCTATACCGACATGGCCATGCCTGCTGTGGTCATTCTCCGAAAGAGTATCGTCATAATCATTGCATTTCACCGCACTGTGATCACGTGGGCTATTAAATCAGTTATAATATAATGTACTGCCTTAATTTCTCTGGTACTGGTCGATTCCTACCGTGTTTCTGGGCGAGATAGTGCCTTAAGGGAAATGACTTGTGAGATAGAGGATCAAAATTTCATTGAATACTATTTATTCACAATGCCTAAATGGGAGTGGGGCCCTCATATAGAGCTATGGCTGCTCCTCCTAATCATTCACTTCATAAGATATTGTCATTTGGCTAGTCGTCAATTAAATAACAATACATTTTTAAAGAGGGAGGTTCCTATTGAATCTCTAACCGCAACAGATTTCGCAAGGCAGGTATAGCGCAAGCGCTGGATCTGCGAGGTTTTCCAATTAAGAAAGAAAAGAAGAACTTCACCCCTTCCCATTGTTGAAAAGTTGAAATTCTAAGAGAAGGGGCGGAGCACTTGCTCCCCTACTTAATCCAAAAACCTTGCAGATCGAGTGCTCGTCCTATACGTATACTGTGCATCCAAGCTCAGATGATAAATAAGGTCTCGAAACTCTCGAAACATCACAAGAGCACGGACTGGGTCCACAACTAATGTTATTGGTATGCAGTCAGTCACCTATATCACTGACAGGTGCAATAAACCTCGGCCACTGTTAGTTGTAGACCCAGTCCGTGCCCTTGTAACGTTTCGTGACCTTCATCATTATCATAGTTTGGAAGCCATATTGTATAACATCTTTAGAAAAACTGCATGCACGTTTACAGGGAATGTTACTTAACATGCTGATAATGCATCGGAGCCAACGGGGAGATGGAAGAGGCTGCATGGCATATCGAGGTAATCTAATGGACGCGGCGCAGTTTTCAAACTTGTTATATGCTGGCAGAGGTCGTAATTTGCCAATTTGGTCCTATCATTGAGTACTGGCTGATGTTTGGTAAAAGGGAGGAAAAAATTATCTGGGAAAACTCATCGTTAGAATCCGGTGCTTTGTTGTTAAGCGTGTGGAAATCCTGACAAAGGCGCTGGCGTTCATCGTTATCTGCGGCAACGCGTCTCTGATAGCATCTCATAAGCGACAAACTCGCATGGACCCATGGGTAAGACGACGATTTAGCGGTTATAAGGCCATCGTTTGTTGCAATATGGTGACGTCAAGCACCGACAACGACCCCAACCCAAAACAAAATTGCCGTCGTCCTCCTTCACATCTCTCAGTCTGTCACATTGTACTGGCCATAATCAATAATATTATGCTGCTTCAAAACTAGACAATGTATGGCCAAAGGCACTGAAACAGAGTGCTTTTCTGTGGTCATGCACTGCTCATGCAAATGCTCCAAAACATGTTGGAGAATTTACAAATTGAAGAAAGTTAAGGACGTTTTGTGGTTGCATTGGCTTATAGTAATGAACAGATGCATCTGTTCATTACTATTCTATATGCATATACACAGCAATTACTCTATCTATACATAGTAATATGTACGCCTTAGGGGATTTATAATGTCTTACAAAGGATTAAATTTGCAAATGAAGACATTCTTAATGCAGGCATTTTTGCATTTTAAATACAAAAATGTCCTTCAATGCGTACCACAGCTTCTCATTAGTTTGGCATAATTTATTAATATCTTAGTTTGCAGTAAGTTTGCAGGAATAGCTTGCAGCAATTGACCTTTTTCAGTAAGCTGCTATTGGCTGAAAAAAACGTTTAAAAATGGCGTCCTTAGTTGGGACGAAGTGTAGAAACCTGTTTTCTGCCAATCAGATTGCAGCTTTATCCCAACTAAGGCCTCCATTTTGGAAAAAGGAGGTGCTACTGAAAAAGGACAATTAGTGGATAGTTAATTGCCATGCTGTAGAATTCTGCTGAAAATTATGGGTGTGGTATTTGGAAAATTTGGATATTGTAAATTCCTCTATACAAACAAATTTCACTTCATTCGAGTTTTGCTTCATAAATTTATAGTAAAACTCGTGTAAATTGTTCGACATATGTAACTGTTAAAGTTCAAAAACTATGATATCCCATGGAAACAGCTTCGTGAACAGTCCTATACAAGAAAACTAATCTGGTAATGTGGGGTAAACATAAATCAATCAATGTATTTGCCAGAAAAACGGCCAGATCAACGGAGCAAAAATGTTGCAAACTTCTTATTTAGACTTCTAAAAAGTAAACGGTTACTAAGGAGACTGGAAAATAATATTTTCGAAGGCCGCCTTTGGCCATGTTCCTCCATAAAATTGTTTACCATACTATTTTGGTTTCACCCAGCATAAAAATGTTCTAAAAACCTTCATTATATTCTCTTCCTATCAGAAATATAAGGGTTTAAAAAGGACCTATACGCGAATCCTGTTATTTAATTGGCTTTCAATCTCTGGTCCTATGTTCAGTGCAATACAAATCAACTGGTCCCAATTTAAAATATGTTAGAATATTTTCCCAACAACCTAACACTTAGAAGTTTCAAATTTAGGCATCAATAAAACAATAATGTATTTATACTATAGCTTTACTAAGCTTCAAACGTCATATGCCATTTGCACACATGCCAATGATGGCAAAGGAATGCAGTTGTTACCAGTGATTGCATTTATGGCCAGGGACTAGACATGCACTTTACTTTGCAGTACAATGAAATATTAATGTTACAACATTCCAAGTCGCAATATACAAGAACAAAGAACCTAGCAAATGGCTTCTTTGAATTCTGCACAAGGCTCCACATCCATTCCAGTTTCTTTTCACAGAGATAGCTGCGGCCATCCCCTCTCAAATTTAAATCCTCGCATTTTTTGCACTCTGTCCATTTTAGGTGAGAAAAATGAGACTAGGCCCAGCACAAGAGCATTTCATGATACAGACAAACCATACATATTGATTATGGAGCTGTATATAAGCACAATGAAGCTGCAATTTCATCTGCAAAATGAAATTTACTATTTACCATTATGTCTATACTATATAATGTGGCTATAGACTGTTATACCAGTTCCTAATCCTCGCAACTTTTATGGACAGGATCATTGAAAGACATAATATAACACTGAAAACAGTGAAAAATGCTACACAATATTCTTGACCACCACCTCATCTGAACAGTCCATTCCTGCATTATTTATAAGTAGAGACATGAAGTTTACTCTTATCACCTCATCTTTACAGTCAAGTAATTACTTCATAAAGCCATTTTTACAAAAGTGTGAATAGAGGTATTATAAATAAACAACAATATATGCCTTGGTCGTTATACAACACCTTCAATAACCAATTGCCTTAGTACATAAAATTATGCCAAGCTCTGTGCACCATAATTGTGTCAATGGCCACTTGACTTCCGTAATAATGATATACGAGTATACACTATCAAAAGAGTTGCAAATGGGTCTCGTAATTTTTATCAATTATTTCTGTTCCGTTTATGGTTATGCCGCCATCTTGATACATCAATAGCCTTAGGTTGCATGTATCTTTATATACCTATTCGTACTTGACATATAGTGGATGACATTAGGTTCAGGATGATAATCATGCCAGTCATCAAAGAACAACAGCCACGTTCATTATCTCGCCTATATACGATATAATGGCAACGATTTCTTGAAGACATTGTGCTACTTATATAGGGGCTACCACCAACAGAATAGACATTTGTTTGAAGTTCCTTTTGCGTTCATACATAGGAAAAAAAAAATCTATGTAAAGAAACGTGCATAAGTGTCGAAAGCGAGAAAATTCTTCCGGGTGTTGGAGCTTTGCATTTTGGGAGTGATTTGGTTTTTGGGACCCAAGATTACGTCTGGTATATATGGAGTTGTAAGAGAAAGTTGGCCCATTTGCTTGTCGTTTGTTTTTTCGCATTGTGATCGTTCTCGTCCATTGCAGAGAAAAACTGAGGCTATTTGCGAATCGAGATTGGCCGTTAATCGAGTCTGCTTCTCGCCAGGCTGAACCAAAATTACTTCGTGCTAGTACACAATGTATACCGAAAAGTGAACCGTAAACTCGTCCCAATCGATTGCATACACTTAGACTCATCTGTAACAATCACTATTGATTAAGATACTTATTACTTGGAGAAACAAGCCAGCTAGCGCGTCTTTCATTCCTCCCTTCTTTCTTTCATTCAAACTTCGATGAGAAATTATGTTCCTTGCATGACAAAGAAAATATTTCCACTCTCCTCATTTGCCATTAAAGCTAAAGTTTGTTAATTCAACTTCAACTTTGCTACAAATCAATGGCTGCATTCAATCTTCAGCCAACATCATGATTTTGCTGCCAAACAAGTTCATAATAATCATGTGGATTGGATTTTGGTCTAAACATTCAAGGTATAAGCAGGTGGTCAGATTAAATAGGGTCACCCCCTATGTAAATCCTATGGGACTTTTCAGTTCCATGAAAATACGGTCAACTTTGTCAGGTGCAAACTGTATTTAAATCACAGGAAGGCCAATTAAACTGGCAAATGTCCTTTGAACTAGTAATATATGAATAGATAAATTCCATTTGGGATTAATATTGTTTTGCACCATATGTGGCTGTATGCATAACAATTCGCTGTTAATTAAGTCAGATTATTTTCTCATTTCAGCTCTGCCAAATAAGACTTCAAACAATGTCCACTAGACCGATAAATGCCACTGTTGTTATCAACATAGCTCGTGCTGACAGCTTTATAATCACACTTAATTATGGATGACTTTTAACTTTCTGGTCCAATCCACAAAGCAATAAATATAATATGCATATCATTTGGCCTACCTTAGATACCAAAGTCAGCTGAACTGCACAGAGAAGATGAAGAGTTTCCAGGATTTCCAGAAATAATGTTTTCCAACCGAAGTCCCGAAGAATTTGTAGACAACAAAACGTAGAAAGAAACTGCAATATAAAAAAAACAAATCCAACATCAAACATAAATAAAATGAAGTCCATTGTAAACATAATATACATTTGAAACTATTATAATAAGCTGTATTAAATTAGTATATCGTTCTTTTGTGCTTCCTTTTATTTATAACAAACATAAGACAAGGTGAATTTGTATCCAATCATTTTCCTATTAAGTTAACTTCATTTCCCTTTATGTCAACTAAAGTAGCAAAGTATATACATGGCATATGCCAGTAATATGGCACAAGAACAGATTTCTGTATGATAAACTAAGTTATGTGTAGAAACTTCGGTTGAGATATACAAAGAAAACATTTCATATTTGGAAAAATAACATGTATAAATAATGGACAATTCGAGAATCTTCATATATTATCGATTTTTAAATTACAGTTTCCATTAGAATTAATAATTTACGAGTATATGCCTATACTATTTTGTTTCAAAATGAACCAATATAACTATATTTCCATGATTTGACTGCAATAAAAACCCACTGTGTACCGTTTTCCTAAAGATATGCTACTTTTCAATTACTTTTTATGTGCATTTTGGTACATTTTGATAGAATACGATTATGTGTCGTATCTTTTCAAGTCCCAATATTTGCATCTTTTGAGTTCATCATATTATCGAACTGAAATCTTGTCTGCTTCTTAATATTTGGCGAGCAGAGATCGATTTTATATACTTGGGGTACTCATTAAACTTGGAGCGCATTGCGGATAAAACTCAAATGTCTTTGTTTCATGTGAGTGATTGCATGCGAGAGCGAGATCAACAAAACGGGCAAATTGAGGGGAAAAAAAGCATGAGAATGGCTCGGCTCTTGTTTTCTAACAAAAATATGTCTCTCAGATACGAGTGCAAACAACGAGTCCGTGTGTTGATATGGGACGTCTATGAAGCAGGACAATTTTAATGTTTATTCTGTGTTTGCTCAGCTAGTTAGCCATATACGTATATGAAAAAATATTTGGCCCTATATTGCCCTGTTCCAGATCTCCCAAGAGACAACATCTATCGAAGAAAGACCTGGACTCAAGAGGCCAGAGCTTATCCTAGCAAAGGGGGCTTATCCAGTAGAGGGTCACGTGAAGACCGAACGAATAGACTTCCACTAATCAAATAATGGCCTCCAGCAGCAGGTTGAAATAACGAACCTAGTCGCAACCGAGTCGCAGCAGCAAGACGAGACCAGCCAGTAAATTAAGAAACGCACCAACATAGCAAGCGCAAATACAAGAGGTATTAGAGCGAAGCAGTGTAATGCCATGAATTTTTAAAGATGGCTTACTAATGGGATTTTTTTCCTCTCCTATAGGATACAGAACTTCATTGGAAGTGTCTTTGAGGAGAAGCTGTACTGAAGTTCCCTTCATCTAATCCTTTCTAGAAGCTTCACTAATTCATATTGTTGAAAATCAGCTTGGAGACGGACAGTTTGCAGTTCCAACTGAATTTGCCACCGAACTGCACTTGAATCAAGAACGGATTTGGAAGAAATTAAATAATTCTGACACAGCCCGCAGCTACCTTGAATTCAAATCTCACAACAGGACTACTTACTATACTAAATTCCAATTTATATTGGCAAAAACAGGCGTGTCTACTTTCATGATTGACAACTTAAAGGGACAGTCCACTCAAAAATGGAAAAAAGATATGTTGTTCGTCTTGAAAAGTTATATAACATAGAACTTTAAACCTGTTTCCAATTGTCTTTAGTTTTCCGGCAAATAAATCAAAATAGCTTCACTATAGTCCCAACGCCTATCTGTGGAACTTTTCGACAATTTTAATCCTTTCACTGCCATTGTTCAATAATTGAATAATTGCTGCACCCTGTCCCCTCTCTGGCCGGTCCTTTTGTGGGACCAGCTGCAGCAATTATTTAACAATGGCAATTAAAGGATTACAATTGTGGAAAAGGTCCTTTTGTTAAGTCAGGTCTACAGATAGCACGTTGGGACTATACTATTACAGTGTTCGCACTGTAGTGTGCTTACGTGAGCAGTGGCAGGTGGTCTGCCTGAGTGATGCTGGTCAAAGTGGAATTCAAATCGCCCACAGTGACCCGTTAATGTCGTAGACTGAGAGTCCTCGTGGGGGTAACCGATTTCCCCTGTAAGTACGATTCGAGGTAGTGTTCCGTGGAAATCGGAAGTCACTCCAAGTCGGAAAATAAATTGCATGCGCGAATAGTTCTCTCGCGTATAAACAACGACTACGAGTAAATCTAAGCATCGATCTCCATGAATGTCCAAGTTCATTCAATGGATATTCTCGCCATCCGGTCCAACGTTTACCAACCTATTCCCACCCTCCACCTAGCTTCAAAACCGAAAACCCCTTTTTTTCCATCCTCATACCCCTCTTTGCGTAAAAACCAGCATAGCACAAAACGTGCATTTGTCGATCTTTGTCCAAGCAAAAAAATAACATGACTTCCCTATTGCAAAGTGAAGAAAAAATATATCAATACACATATAGAGAGGAATGGAGAAAACGCGAATTCCGATCGATATTGGTGCAAAACAAAACTGGATGTATTAACGCTGCACGAAATTGAGCTTATACGAGTGCAATGATTCGTGGAAGGCACGCAATAGTATATAGCTTTAAATGTTAAAGCTCCTCTCCTCATATCTAGCTCATACAATGTAAGATATAAGGCTTAGGTTCATTAATTAAAAAGCGGAAATGGCAAACATGGTTCCCAAGCAATGAAATTTCGCCAGGAAGTCTGTAAAGAATTGGCATCACTGCTCTTGGCATCATTACACGCTAAATGCACTTTTATAAAGGTTCTGAACTAGTTGAAGCCTCAAAGATTGAATTGAATAATCAACCTATGCCATTAATTAATTTATACTTCAATCATTTATATTTATTTAAGTTAATAGCATCAAATGTACAGAAAAAAATATTCCTATAGTTCAATTCAAGAAAGACGACCTCTGAAGGTCACATTTTCCCCCTCTGAGGTCAATCGCTGTTTGGCCATCATCACTATTACTAAGTACAAAGAAAAATGTCTGCCACATTGAAAATATAAAATTCAATGATTTTCTCCAGATTTGACCTTAATTATGCCAAGGCTAAATTTTATAATTTATCACAGATGAAGTTTGGCAAACATTACTGTGAATTCCTAATATTTAAAACTGCATTATCATGGGTAAAATGAGGGTAATATAATCACAAAAGTTATCAATTTACTAATTAGAAATACATATTTACAAGTTTTTCCCATGACCGATTTCATAATTCAATTACTTTTTCAGATATTCTATGACTATATCCAAATTCCATTACTTTCCCAGGAACTTTAGGAATTCTAAGACTGTTGACAATCTGATATCATGCCTATAATAAAATATTAATTTAAACAAAATTTGGAGAATTTATCTGTAGCATATACATACCGTCTTACAAATTATTTGCATTGTTTCTTTGACAATATCACTTACATGAACCACAATCAAGTTAAATCACTGTTTATATTATTTACTCCAAAAATATTATCAGCTCTCAAATAAACAATTTACATTAATCGATGCAATGCCAAATAAACAGAAAATTCCACTTGATGGTGCAGCTAAAATTTGGATAGCCTCCAGTTATTTTTCAATCGGTAAGAATATTAATTACCTGTAATCTAGGCAACTTCTTCCATATTTGACGGATGAACCCTTTGAACTGTTCTGTATTTTACAACAGTGATATTTTAAATATTAAACAAAACGGAAATGGAAGTTTGCAATTATTTTCCATATAGTCATTGGTGGGGTAAATGGAAAGTATGAAATTGCTTGAGGTTGAGCATCTTGAAAAGGTCATGGCATGGGGTTTTTTAGAAAACGAAATACTGAGTGAGAACTAGTGGTGCAGTAAAACGACTGAGAACGTTGGCTAATCTCCTGAACCCATCTCTGAATACAGATGCGTTTTAATTAAGCAACTAGCTGCATGTCTCGTTTCTGGCCTTGAGGAAGACATACATGGCTCCCAGGAGCCTCAACAGTCCAACTTGGCCAGGATTGCGGCTAATCCGGAAAGAGTTTATATATATATACTATATCCTCAAGTTTTGGCCAACTTGATAGCTTCTTGAGAGCAACACATTTCGTCTGAATACCAAAGAAAGCATTAAACATTAACGTATATGGCAATTGCATGCATCTGCGAGTGCATAAAAAATGTATAACTAACTTAGGTGCAATTCCAGTTTAGAAGCGCTGAAATGCGGTTTTATCTTCACCATCTCAATAAATTGAGAGACACTATAGAGGTAAAAGGATTCGGATCTTTCTGAAGCAGATACTCAGAGTCTTTCATAAACTAACATTAAACATGTAAGTCGGCACGTTTGACAACACATACTTCATTTTTAAAGCAATGAAAAACATTAATAAATTAAAAACCCATTCAATTTACGAATAACAATATTCCTTTCATAACAGGTTATCAACAAGATTTAAAAAGATAACTAAACTTGTTTATATTTTGTGGTATAGGAATAACTAAATTAAATTATGATTATGCAAGCTTGATAATTGCCATGAACCAGCTGTTCAACACATTGCATAATATTGTATTGAAATTTATTGAGTTTCTGAAAAGGTTTTATACAAGTTGAACATGTTGCAAAATAATGCAATTTTTAACTGTTAAACCGTTCTGACAAATAAATCAGTTTTATTAAATTAATTATTGTCATTTGGAAAGCAAATCAATAGTAGGCCTATTGTGCATATAACTGATCAATTATGCTGCTTATAATTTATTAGCACATCATAAATCTAGCTGATTTTTGTACATCACTGATCATCAGAACATACAATGGCCCAAATATCATATATAATTTAATATACAATTCAATAAAAGGAAATGGACAATGTCTATAACATTTCCAAACTCAAATTCCATTCACTTTTTTAATAACTAAATAACATTTTAACATTTCCAAAAATCGGACAAACAAACAAACAAACAAACAAACAAACAAACAAACACACAAACAAACAACACAAACAAACAAACAAACAACACAAACAACACAAACAAACAAATCAAACTGCAAAAATTATTATTCAAGAAATAATACAAGTTCATTTTGAATGGCATTACATTTTTAAAAAATTGTA
This sequence comes from Glomeris marginata, assembly GCA_034696005.1. Taxonomy (NCBI): domain Eukaryota; kingdom Metazoa; phylum Arthropoda; class Diplopoda; order Glomerida; family Glomeridae; genus Glomeris; species Glomeris marginata. Next base: position 37,774 of record JAQFZQ010000076.1, on the reverse strand, counting down.
TATACAGCTGCAACAAAATTTAATGGAAGGGCCATGTCTGTTGATTTCATAGACATAAGTTTAAATTTCCTTTTTGATCTATGTGTATTTTTGATGTGCTGTATCTATATCATGGGAATTAAGGAAATTCAATAAATAACGGGATTTATTACTAGGAATTTCAATTTGGTTAATTTAATGCGTTTATTATTTTTGTAGCTAATCAGGGAATGAACTAATAGTGCATGAAATGTCATTGGTTACACACAATAAATTGGGATTTACGCTATGAACACAATTCAGGTGGTATGGATTTCCATTAACGCGAAATTATTACAGGGCTTAAATTGCAGGTACTAGACCGTGTTATGTTGTGAGCCTGTGGGGGTTATGTAGTCTGATTTGATAAAACGCAAACTTAATTAAAACCTAGCTCAACGGCTCAATGCAAGTGCTGCAGGCGTTTGCAACCCGATTCATCACAAAAATATTATACACGACCAGCCCAATGTCCGTTATAGTCCAACACCAATTATTATCGATGATGAATTACCCTTCAGACAAGACACTGGATTATACGGATCTTGCATTGCCAAGCCACCGACTTGTAAACGTCAAAATTTCTGCACGAATTTCCACTGTCCGATACAGCAAACTGATTGTTCATCCCATCTTTCACTCTCAAAACCATCAAAACCCTACACATTAGTATCTATACATAGCTCTGCAGGAAATTGCCAAGTTAATCGCATATTTTTCTGTATATGTGAATTGTAGTCAGCTGCTGAAAATAGCCTATTTAATAACTGATACTTCTACTTTGTATTTGTATAACATGTAAAGGAGATAGGAATGAGATGAATCACAGAAATATATGTGGGAATGAATGGTGTAAGACAACTTGAAGATGGTCTAACATACGAGACACATAGGCCTACACAAAAAATTATCCAAGAATATAGCTATAGCTATATACTGCAACAAGTGAAGGCGAAAGCAATAAACGATGTGTGACACATCAAATATAACCGATCATATGGGAAACGAGAAAGAATGAAAGTGGACATGACGAAAACTCGTTTGAAGGGAGAAAATATTATGTGAGAACAAGAATCCGTGATATGAGCTACAAGTCATAGTTCAGCTTCTCTGCAATGACTGCGATCACTGCAGTGAAACGAAAAGGGGTCGCTTCTGCCAGCATCAAATCAGACCCATAAAAACATGTGATAAGAAATAAGATACAGTAAAAATGTAACAATAAATAATACACATACATTTTCTTGTCATGCTCATACTGGTATGCTCATACATATCTCATTTTTCGATCTAATTTAGAGCTCCCCAACGATATTTGTCAATAAAACTAGAATCAATACATTGTAAATTATTTATCACACCTAGATCCGATTTGTTTATGCGAAATCTGCTGTGTACATTGTATTTTTACTTCCTTTATCAAAATCACATGCAAAATATCAGTTTCTTCCATTGAATGCTGTAAAATTAAATGGAACAGGGTGTAGTATAATGAAAAGAAATGCAGAATTTATGGGACAAAATTTAATTTTCAAATTAAGGTAATAATTTTCAAGATTTTATATTTTTTTTAATAAATTGTACCTTTAAGACAAACTTACTTGTAGAATAAAATTTAAGTTTCAATAAACCATTCGCTATTTCTGGATAAATAATTTTTACAGTGCAATGCGTACACTGATGGAGAAAGATTTAATAATTAGTAATAGGCAAAATTAAATCACAATTTAATTGTATTATGCTAAAGTGTACTGCAGTTTTAATACAATGTAATTTTTATAGTAACCCAACATAAACTTTATTGTCATTTTAATTAAGTGAATAAGGTCCACTGATATAACAGTCGGAGCAATATAATCTATTTCAAGAAACTTTGAAAAAATGGTATATAAGCTGACGAAACCCTGATGTTGCATTAGGAAATGACTGTGTATAAATGAAAGGTTAGGGGACAATGTGGACACCAATGACATTGCAAGTAGCCCTCTTTGTCAGGCGATAATGACCAACGTCACCACTCAAGCAAGCTACTATGCTGTTGACCATTTTTCCCCTTCCAGAAGCTCCTATATAGTTGCACTCATCGGTAAATTCAGGGAGAAATTATAGGCTGGTCGTCAGGGTGAACAAGTTGCTCGGAATGTGATCTTTTATTGGTTGGGGGAAGTCGAAATACACACGGGGATGAAAAACTACCCCCATGACTTCCGCATCCGCAGATAGCTCTCATAGAAGAAATCCACTCTATATGAAAGGTCTGAGTTATATTGCATTCGTATAGTTTCAACTCATCTTATTGTGCAGTTTCAAAACAAGGTTTGTCATGTATGGAAAGAATCTAATATTTATTCCAGTGCAATTCCTCATTTGGACAGACTATATTTTATTCCTGCAAAGTCTAGCCGAAGACAAAAAAGGGACGTTTGACTGTGTGTGACGTCACATTTTATGTACAAAAAAAAATCACAAAAAATTCTAAGGTTGTCCCTTTAATTGCTTTAAACTTTCAATTTAAAATCCGACTTAATTTATTAAAGGAGAAGTTTCAGCATTTTCGAACATACCCTAAAAACATGTAATCAAACACGGAAATGATGGTGACAAAATGTTGGTGAAGTCAGATTTCAATTATAAATTGGTAAAAAAAGTTATTAGCAATCTAAACAAGCAGTTAGAGAGAACTTAAATGAAGTTGGATGAAAATCTTGAGAACCTTTTCGGGTGATGAGGGGTGAGCGATGCACCAGAGCAAAGAAGCATATAAAATCGTCGTAAAGATGAGGACTAAAAGAGAGAGAAGGAAGAGAAAAGATGGGTATGGAGTGTAGTGATCACGCGATGTGAACTCTTATAGGGGATGGAACACGTGCAGTTAATTGGCTGCCGTTTGCCCAGCTCGAGCCACGCCGATTGAGTCGCGAGTTCGTAAAACGCGGTCGTCAGTGCGAATTACTGCAACAGTGTACGTCGTTAAATACAGGCCAAAGGCATATGGAAAGCCGTTGAGGAAAATGTAGTCAACCATATTCCACCTAGTTGCAAGCTCGTGCTCCAAGCACCAACACTCGTTTATCCTCTGAAACATCATTGAGCACACCTCTTAATTCTCATCCTATTAAAAACACTATAGGGTTTGAACAGTGGTCCACTACTGTGATGGTAGGAACAGTGAAACCTGTCTTAATGACATCTCGTATGAAGGGACCACCTGCTTCTTAGGACTCATTTTGCTCTGTTCGGTGGAGCTGCATAGGATTTAACATGGTGAGAGGAACACCTAGCCAAACGAGAACAAAGACCATGCTTTTTGAGGCCCAAATTGCTGAATACCTGTGAAAGGGACACTTTTTTTTGCAATTACCTTATAGGAGGGCCTTGCTGGGAAACACTAGAAGGAATTTGAGAAAACTAAGCAAAGGGCAGGGATGTATATGAATATCAAATGAGGATTTAATTTAATTCAGGTTAATCTACACGATTTCATAATTTCTGTATAGTTAGAAAATTAAATGGTTTTAGACCTATCAATTTTCTTCAATAAACATGAAGATGAAGTAAAAAGAAACTGTTTGTCACTTCACGTTTTGCAATACGACGAATACTGGCCTAGAAACGTAAAGAAATCTGAGCTCTGACGTATACAGAAAGAGGCGCGGTCGGAACTGAGCACGCCTGCTTTCGTATATTCCGTTCTGTTAGCAATCCTCCGCCAATATTCGTGGGATTAAGAAACGGGAACTGACAAACTGTTTCTTTTTACTTCATCTTTATGTTTATTGAAGAAAATTGGTAGGTCAAAAACCATTTCAGTTCACCTTTAAAGAAATATTGTGTGAAAAAGTAACAGTTCAGTTACATTCTGTATAATTAAACTGATTCAAGTACAGACTGTGCTGATATTAACCCGATAGTAGGGTCCTTCCTGGCGACCTTACACACTTCTGCATAAGCAGCTAGCTTCGAAATTTACAAACCATATCTGTTCCTCCATAACATTAAGGAAGTCCTACATGCCATTATAGCGACCATTAATTACCAGAGGTCATAGTTGTCGTATCATATGAGAAGGCCAATTAACAATAAAACCCCTGGGATTTTTTAGGATGTTGTTATTAACACCATTATTATATGATCATGTCAAATTATGAGAACATTTCAAACCCACTGGGGTTGTTTCATCGTCCTCAAAAGATAAATAAACACTTGACTAATGTACAATCTTTATGCTGTATGATCACAGGATTAGGTAGTTTCAGATATTGCATGTTGTGCTGTTTATCGTTTAAACTGGGACCCTATCACCCTGGAATGTTTGCTTCTGAATACAGAAATCAGAATGTCACATGCAGCATCTTCCCAAAAGATACATAACAAATAGCATGTAGAATTACAAATTGAAATGTCAACTACGGGCTAACAGCACTAGGCCACCTATTGTAATGTAAAAGATACTCCAGCTGTCATAGGAAATTGAATATAGTTCCTGCTGTTATAAACCATTTTTCCTAGTATTTGAACCAGTTTTCCATAACAGCAACTACAAAAATACAAAAATATATTCTAGCTTTTGCTTACTTTTAAATACTACAATTAACATAAGGATTTAGAGGAATCAACATCATTCTGGATTCCAAAATGTCTTATAAAGGAAATATATTTTTTTGCAAAGCACTCCAGACTTTCAGGTAAATACTTCAACATGGATTATAAAATGTAAATGTAGGTAGGTAGATCGATGATGGCAAATCGGCAATGATTAGCAAAATAATAAACAAATGTGCATGGCTGAAAATTAAGACTATCGATCACTCACTTCGAGTAAATAATTCCGTGCATGTGATTTGAATTCATAATATGAAAGCTTTAGGAAAATCCAGTTCGTTGCTAAGCTGTCAAGAAAATAGAAATGATTTATTCTAGATTGAAAGGGGGAATAATTTCCTTCACACAGCAGGTTGCAGCAGCTACAGTTCACATAAAATTTCTACAATTGCCAATATGCTTTATTAGGGAGATCTTCAATAGTATACTACAAGCCAGTTATTTTATGAAAATATGATGGAAAAAATCAAAATTGCAATTGGAATTGCAAAAAATCAATACATACTTGTATAAATCAGTGCACACATATGGTCATAATGAGTTGAAAGGTTAGTTAGTAAGGTCATGACTTGGGATGGTGACAAACAGAAATATACTGCAAAATATCCAATTAAATTATTCTGCTCACCTCTTCCTTTATCTATGCTTAATGCGTATAGAGATTATATTTGCATTTCCTGAAAATCCCATTCAATGGCTGTCATTTATTTGATACACAAGAGAATACCAGCTTGTAATTTGAATTAAGGTACAATATTCGATCGTTTGCTGTCTCGGTAAGTCACAACTTTATACAAGGTGTGGGGAATATTTCCAAATTAAAAAGCTGTTTTTAAAAATGAGGAAATTAATTACAACTAATTGGGCACAATAAATGCTGCTATACACATGTAATACCTCCTAATCTACTTCTATATATCGTGAAAAACACCAAATAATTCGTGTGTTGCTGCCACTAGTTATACTGCTGAGCAGTGCACCATGGGATACCTTGCACTCTGGACAAAGGAACAATCACCAAACTTCTACTGTTTCCATACTAACAGGTGTATTCAGTGTGAACACTGACCAGAACATTTGATCTTCCTTTGTGTCAGTCACTTCCTGGAATTCAATCTCATGGAATTCCAGTTTGGGTAACTTTAGATTAACCCAAATGACACAATGGAGAGAAGCTTTTTGTAGCTCCAGTTGGTATTTTGGCGATTAGTGAATGGTTTGTTGAAGGTAACCGAATCGGCAAAAAACAAGTTTTTGCAACAAAATGAATGAACTAGTCCATATTAAATCCATCACCACATGCATTCATAAGTGAAAGTTAAAGGTGAACTGACAAGGTTTAGTAACATACCCTGGAAAGTGTGTAATTCTATAGAATTGATGCCAATAAAACGATTGGCGCAAACAAAACTTTTTTAAAGATTGTTAAAAAAAGTTACGAGTTTAGTTAAAGAGGAAGGACGATGTCACACCTCACTGGTGTCACAGTGTCCTATAGCCAATCAGCAGCTTCCGTACTCCTATTATTTAGCATTGCCAGACAAACATGTCAGCCTCCATGTGAGACATGTTTTGTTAGATTTCTGACAGAAATGTCTGTTTTCATGCCTTTTATCTCTCAAATTTTTTTTTAGGTTGACTGTCCCTTTAAGGTTTGATACTATACCCATTGCTGAATTTATTATTTCAAAGTTTCTAACATCTTCCTATTCTAGTTTTAATGTCATATGAATCTAATTAATGTTTCAAAGAGCGAACAACGGTATACGGTCACATGATATAAGAATTGGGTATTTATTACCTTGTATTGTTATCTTCAGTTGCTGGAACAAATAGGCGAATGAATACACCGAAGAGACCAATTACCGAAATGAAATGACTGGCATTTAATATCTTTCGGAAATGTTACACAAGTCGGACAAAACAATATTTGCTCTCTGCTCCCACGAGAAAAGTGGCTCCCAACAAAAAGTATCCCAATATATCTTAAATATTTGAACACATAACCAGTAATCATTGGTTGTATCTTTTTGTCAACGACTTGCAAACATCAGCCAAATTATATTGTCAGTGATTTTTGTTGATAAAACACTCCGCTTACTTGCCAATTAAAGTTGGTAAATAATGAAAGATAAATGAAAAATAATGTGAAATACAATATTCAGATTTCGTAATTTTTAAATAAAGCTGATGACAAATTATATGTCAATATTTCTATCGAAATAATTTTAATATTTTAGTGTTTGTAACTTGTGACCGATATTTAAACGACAATTCAGTTGAAAAAATAGCCAGCATTTTCTCATTAATTTAAATGAGTGTTCCATACGCTCAAAGAAATATACACAACAGCACAGTTAAGGTAATTTCTTAATTATATACCTAAATAAGTAATGCTGGAGTTCCAGCTGCAAACTTTCTGTATACTACATAAATCTTGCTCAAGGCTAAATATCTCCAAGTTCATGAGAAGAAGGTCCTAATGGATAAGAAATGCCGCATTGCGCTTGAGCCAAATCCTAATTTCCGTAATAGCTTCTTCAGTCAATAGCGACAGAAGGGCCACAAATAGACAATTTAAGCCAGTTATGACTCTTTTATGGCACGCTAGTTAGCAAAATACTATTCCTAACATTCAACCAAATCTTCATAAAACGTATAAGGATATTATTTGTCTTATACACTGTCTGGAAAGTATTAGCCGTTCTTATTTTCAAATACAAAATTGTTGTATTGTCAAATGTTAATTAACATGCCTTATATACAGGGTGTTCCACTTGAATGATTTCTTGATATTGTACAAAATTACAATTAGTTAAAAATCTAATCGACAGGATGTTATTAGTAACAAGGTAGGGCGAATTGAATGGGCACGTGAACAGTGACCTCCAGATAAGTTTTTTAAGGCTTTTGATAGCCTAGATAAAAAACCCTAAAGGCTCATTTCCACCTACTGCTATTTACCAACAGTGCTACCAAGTTTTGTGATAGTATGCAAATGAAGTCCCATTTTACTAGCATTAGTGGAATTCGCCTGTTTCCACTGCCAACTGCTGGCAAAAATGCAAGCAGTGACTTAACAGCAGTGTTCTATAGGTGGAAATACTTTCAGCTGACAAAATTTTATGACTTTTGACAGCACTGTTGGTCAATAGCAGTAGGTGGAAATGAGCCTTAAGGTAACTCTCGGTTTTTACTCGAGGCTTACACTTCGATCATCAAGTTTCCTCGATGATCGGAATGATGTCCAACATGTAGTCAGAAATAAAGGATTTTGAGCGTTTATTGACGGAGTGATGACTCGGTACGTCACCCACGCTACCCCTTCGTCTTCTTGTTAACTGTTTACACTAGTTACGTTCATTTCACACGCTAGGACCTTACACACAGTTTGGTCACTGCTGTATCGGCCTCGGCTAAGTTACTACTTTACACGGTTACGGCAAGCGCTTGCTTCCGCGGAGAATCGTAAAGACTGAGCTCAAGTGTTTTATATAAGTAGATGTGTGTTCACTTGTTCTCAAACCTTACAAACTCTCATTAGGGTCACGACCTGGACGACATGTGTATTTAAATTTGAAAAATCGAATGTTTTCCATTCATTGAAATTTTCGTAATTGTGTCGCAAATACTGTCAGTGATGACACCTTACTTGACCTAGCTTACACAAAGGAAATTAAACATTACTTCAGTGCTTAGATCCTTCCATGTTGCCATCAGTGTATATTGAGCAAGTTTATTACCACTTTGGCATCGTTTAAACTATTAAACGGCATGCTGGTCCTTGCAAAAAGCTGAGAGGAGCATTTCACAGTTCTAAGAGCACAAGTTAATTACTACCTTCATGAATTGATTTATTGGATGCAAAAACAATGCATGTTTAAGGCAATACAGTCAATACACAGGCAGCAACATGACAGGAACTTGGCACAGATGCAATGTTTCTCAGGGCCAAGAAACTTTCATGTAGACCTGCATAAAGCTTAGCAATCAGTTGACCACATTCAAGAGCTGCATGACATTTTGAATGGCAGCGACATATATTGCGCAAATATGATAAAAGATCAGCTTTTAGAGTTCAGACAAACGCATAATGGATGACATCACGAGAAGCTTTGCAAGCGTTGACGAGACTCCTCCCAACCACAGGCCACAAAGTGAATGCTGCGATTTAATCTGTATAGGTTTCCGTCAATTAAGCGTAGAATCAGTCCCAAAGGGGTCTTGGTAGTTATATACCTCTAGGAAACAGCAACCACATACTCCCTTGCATGCAATATGCCCACACCTATTGGTCCCTACCGGAGATAGTTTGGCATTGTAATAATTAATTCGATCATGGCCTTAGATGGCTTCTCAAAATAATTTCATGTGCATTGACATATGAAATAAAAGTTATTCATAGTACAATTATTCGACATGAACCCATACATAAATTACATGAGTCACACATCGTGGTTTACAATTGAATCACTTTTCTTTATGAGTTATATTACTGACACATCACAGCTGATTGAATAAACGCATTTCATACAAATATTCAAACAAGAAATCCACATTTAATGCAAAACCCCATTTTACACTGACACAAATTTGGACAAGAATTTAATGGTTTAAATCCTTTGTTACAATGTTCTGCTTACCCTACAGGGCGTTCCAGAACTCTCTGTACACACTTTCATGGGAGGTAGGGGGCGCAGATGCAAATCTGTGGTTCTGAAGAATCATGAGTCAGGGGGTAAGAAAGGTCCACAATAGCAGGAATTGAGCAATACAGCAATGGTCAACATGCAGTCAATTTGTATGAGACACCTGTAATTGACTCCCAAGAAGATCTTACTGCTACTGTGGTTTCAATAAAAGTTTGAGCCAGGAGGGCGGAGTCATGTCTGGGCCGTCCCATTTCAAAGGGGTGCATGGTTGACATTACCAGTCGTCATCACCTGCACACCTGTAACCGCGTGCACCCCTTTGACATGGGTCGACCCAGACATGACTCCGCCTTCCTGGCTCAATCTTTCATTGAAACCACAGTAGAGTCGCAGCTGCCGCAGCAAGCATATGCAACATGCCTGGAATTTTTGCTGTTGTGAGGCAAGAAATGCTTCGACATTGTCAGACATGCATCACTGCTGGTGGACATATACCATTGAGCAGCTGAATGTAATTCTGTGATAATAAAGTTGTGCACTTAAGAAATCCACATGTCTTTGCCTACTCCACCTTATTCATGACACTCTAGCGCGCACACCTTGCATCTGAGGACATGCAATGCATTAAGAAAGAAGTCTTATACCTGTGTTAATTCCCTACCTCCTATGAAAGTGTGCACAGAGTGTTCTGGAACACCCTGTATAGATAGACATCTGACAAAGACCCAAAACCCAAACAAGTGTTTGTCTTATTGAATATTTGTTGGACGGATCAATAGTATTTCATTTTAAGTTGTTTATATTGCTTTACCTATAATTCATCATAATGACAAATCATGTGTCTTGATAAAGTCCATTATTATGTACAGTGTGCTACATAAAAATTGAACTGCAGTTACATCTAAATGTCATTCAGGTTTTCAACTTATTAATTGTGCAATTAATTCATCTTTCAGCACATGTACAGATGCAGTGCTTGAAGGCTATTTTGACCAAATCCAACTACAACGACTCCTCTCCTTTAATCCCGTGATTGTGGCTGCATGCACGAGAAATTTGCTAACATCTGACATGTGTTCATGTTCACACGTTATGTGAATGCAGAATTGGACTGTTTTCGGTACACTGCACTCTGGCCGTTAACTGTGCCTACAGGTGAAACGCTCCATGTATGTAATTATGATGCCTCATGGAATATCTAATGAAGCAAGCAGGACCTTTCCCTTCAAAAGACCCATATACATTTCACTTTGGGGGTAAACTGCTTGAGCCTACAAAATGTATTGCATATATATATGCTTGCTGCATATGCAAGTGAAAAGCAAACGCATCACTGTTGTAATTAAAAGCACAGCCAACGAGGACATATTATCCCAGCTCATGCAGATCTGATTAAGCGTGCATGAGATGCCAAATCATGCGCGAATTATTTGTCATCCTAAGAGCAGAGTGGCCTTCATATATAGGGGCTAAACTTCTCCAAGTGGCGACCTAAAGCTTGAGTGAGGTCCAAGTGAACAAGATTAAAAGAAACTAACCAGCAGTGACATTAAATAAACAAGAAAAGGCCATAGGTTTTTAACCTGAAACAATACTCATTGTAGCTCCTAATTTCCCTCGCACACATTTCTGTCTCACCCGCCTCCCATTTTCTCCCACGTTCGCCCAAAACTCGAGCAAATATCGATTAATCACGCGGAACAAATGCCGAGCACGTGGCCAACATGTTTCGCACACAGTAGTATTGATCGCCAGATTTCGGGTTAATTGAAGTGATCCTTTTATATAAGCCCTGGTTAGACGTTATTCACAAATTCAAGGCGTTGTGTATTGCAGAATGGCCACGCAGCGATTGAGTAATTAGCCACGCCCTAAGTTCACCAGTAACTGTTGTTGAGTACAGAAAAAGGCAGTGTGGACTTAAACATACACAATGGACTTGAAATATTACCACCCAAGGTCTAAAGAGTGAATCATAACTTGTATGGAGAAAGCACAAGGTCGACCTGGTTTATGAACACACCATTTTGGACTCTCAAATTTTGTAAATATATAAAATGAGCAAAACGTTAACTTATAGCTATTTAGTCCATTAATTATTTTAGGCAAGATGCAATGGGCCCAATGTTAACTATGCATCTTAGGTTAACAGAGGAGTTGGGATTTATGGGTTATTTCAATCCAGTTATACCTTAGTCTTTGCACTTTGTAAGTAAAAATACAAAAAGTATAAAAAGCAAATGTAGAAAACTTATAAATTGTTAACTTGTAATTAACACGCATGGGATTTTTAAATGTAAAACTATGCATGTAATATCTACTGTAAGAAATTGCTACTAACCAGCTGCATCATATAGCCTCTGAATTACAATGGTTTCATACCAGTGTGAAAAGCTGATATCCCAACTGAAGAGCCGGCAAACACAAAGCAAAGCACAATGCCATTCTCAAATGAAACACTGATAAGAAGAGCCATAAGTGGTAAGTAGCATAAGGAAACATGAAGATTATTTCAACATGTCTTTGTAGTCTCATGCAGTAGCTATAAAACACGAGTAGTTTGTATGTTATGTATTAATTTACATAGTGCACATGCAGTCAATTTAACTTACAAAATATGGAACAGCCATTGGAGGATGCAACAGAAAGTTATAATATTCCTGCTGAATTTTAATGTTTCCTTGCAATACTGCGCTGTCATTCAATTTGACAAAGATATGGAAATGTCATACAAAGTTTGTTTTTTCCCCATAGTGCATACATACCTTATATGTATGGTCTGTTTTTTGTTTTATTTTCCAGAATTACGAAATTTCCTATTTTGCAATTTGCTTACTATACTTTTGCTATAATATATGCATCATTTCTGAATTATTTATTCATCTGAATATAATATATAGCATTTGCCATTGTATTCTTAAAGTTTATCAAGGGAGTAGACATATGATTGCTACAAATTGCCTGCCTATGTAATCGTTAATCGTACATTATTTACTAATGCAGCTAGTACAAAACTGAATTTCACATTCACCTATTCATAATTCAGATTTGTGCCTTGTTGCAATGAATGTCGGACTGCATCTGCAAACAATTAAGTTAAATAATGAGCGTTGAGTAAATGTATGATAATGCAATCTAAAACCTGAAAGCACGGCAAATTTTGACGATAAAAAGATGTACATTTCCACAGGCATGCACTGTTAAAAAAGATTAAATAATGGAAAATGAATATGTTAGTTTGCCAGCAAATAATAATGTCGAAATGCATGTTCATAAATATTGCGCGTTGCACTACAATCGCATTATGCTTTGTTGGGCACATCTTCTGAGCATAGCAATCAACTAAAACTAAAATAAAACTTTTACAATAAACAGCAAAAACATTCCTTTTTCAAATCGTATATACAGTAGAAATATATATGTTTCTAATGCAATATTGAGAAGGCATGCCAAGCATAAACTTATCACATAGTAAATTTAGAGTTACAAATTATGATTGTTCTTCCTGTACATTTATATATTGGCCTTAATTTATTGCAATTTTATATGTATAAGTATGTAGTACCTAAATGACCCTAACATATAGGAAATAATTTACAGAGCCAGCTGCACGACTTCCGTCTCAGCAGGAATCAGAATTTAATGGGAAGATTTCATCTAACACAGATTTCAGTTAATAATGGAAGGTAACCCCACATTGACCTGCCTGATTTCACCACTGGACATCAATTCATTGCTGTCTGACTTTTATCATCGTCTTGCTAAATGCGTGAACCAAACATGTTCACCAGAACCAGTCAGGATCAGTAACCATAGCAACGGAAGAGGCTGAATGAAATCTTAGCACGAGTGGATTTCCTACCTAATGCACACAACCACGCAACTCAGTGAAATCGACCGGAGACATCCAACAAATATCCCAAATTTCTCCAATCGCTCATTCAACAATCATGTCTATCAAGTTCCAATGTATGGATTTTTCTGCATGCAAGCAACCAAAAATTCATATAGTCACACTATGTTTCATCATCCCATATAGGTACACCGGCGCCTTCAAAGCTAATGGCACAATGAAAATCTGCAAGATCAACAAATTGACGTCTTTTTCTTTCCTCCCCACCAATTCATATATATAGTAGGTCTATTTTTATCATATTGATTACTGATATGTGAAATGGCTGTATATAGGAACAAGCGCGGTTGGGCCAAATTTGCTGCCCAATTTTTTAGATGATCGTTATACATGGTGTATCTGAAATAGGTGGACAAACTTACAGGGTATATTCCCTGCATAAAAACAAGACAAAGTTCCTATAAACACATGTCCCCAAACGCTTAGGTTTTTAAGTAGGACCTGAAACCCTTACATCCGTAATTCATGCTCCCCACATCTTACCATTGATTAGTTATTAGAAATGCTACATGGTTTTACAGCAAATGTTCAATGCATGCATGTTAACACGTCTCAACATGGACTGTCACACCCGGTCAAAGATGCCAGGAACCCTGCAAATGTTCGCACATGCAGCAAAAATTCGGTTGTGAAGTTCGAATGCAGTTGCAACTGGAGTTGCATAAACTAAGGATTTCATGTGGCCCCACAAGTAGAAATCTAAGGAAGTCAGGTCTAGTGAACATGGGGACCATTCATGCAATAGGCCCTGCCCTTCCTATCCACTTGTCATGAAATTTGTCATTGAGAAACTTGCGCGCGTGGTGACTAAAATTTGGTGGAGCACCATCGTTTGGGGACATGGGTTAATAGGAACTTTATGTCTTGTTCTTATGCAGGGAATATACCCTAGCTGTATAAGTTTGTCCACCTATTTCAGATACACCCTACATATTCTTTCAATAATCTTCAGAATAATGAAGGCAGCAAAAATAAGCATGTATATTTGAGTGAATTAGAGTATTCCTTCACTCAATGACCTAAAACGTCTCATATTATTGGCAGAGATACAATAAAGTATAGAATTGCTAGTTTTATTTGAAGATATATAGGAAAGTTGCAGTTTCCGAGAAACCCACAAACTGAAAGAGAAATAGAAATATAGAAGCCCTTGATGATCATATTCCTCTAACCATGCCACCAGCTGCTTTAATATATAAGACCATATGTACATTTGAGGTTAGAACAGCTATTTCAAGTTACACACGATATTAAATCATAATGGCTCTATCTTATCAACCTGGTTGAGAAAAAGATGCTATACATTTTCAAAGCACCACCACCGAGTTATTTGTCATTTTGTTATTCTGATTGCGGATGTGTTTGTGATCCAAAGTTAGATTTCAGACATGTTATATGTTTAACGAACCGTAATGACCCAAAATAACAAAGGTCATCTAGCTATTTGTTAATTAAAATGAATTTAGTTGCCACTTGAATTAATCGAGTTGGGGCGAAAACAGATTAGCACTTGCTTTAGTGTGAAGCCACTCTGCATTCACCAATAGTTTCAAATGAAAAATGGCATGTAGCCCTTGACAAGCACTTATCACACCCCAGAAACTGCATGTGCAGTCTTGAAACACAACTTGAACCCGCTTGACCGGACATGAAAGCCTCTTGCACTTGGTTGAATCTTAGTGCCTCCCACTTCACACGTAAAAATTAGCAATGCACAATTGCACTTGAATACACACACTATGCCAGCAAACCGCCCTTTCAAACTGCGATTGTGGACACAAACATTTACACTTAAAAGTGCATGCAACACACCAAAACCAACGTCGCAACTTTCTTAAGAGTACATAATAGAAAATACAATCGCCTAACTACCACTTCTGCTACGAATGATGGTCTCATCTGTCTGCGCAGCTGCTCAGATAATTTTTTTTCCTAGGGCCAAGAAGTCAGCAGCCTAATGGTTCTGAAATAACATTTGCGATAGTAAACAATGTGTATCGTGGCATTAAGAGAAGTTCATTCGGAGTAGAAAACCTTTTAACGAAATAAAATAAAAGTAAATTATGGAAGCAATGGCAACATGCACATAAAGGCATGGCAATGTCAGTTGCTTGTTTGCTAGAAACTAGTTTATTCATGAATGTAAGATATCATCTTAAACAAGTGTATATGTATATATATATATATATAGGACCTAGCAAGTTAATGGCATTTACCAACAAAAATATTTGAGTGCTTAATAATGAGCAAAATGCTGTATGAACATTAATTTTTGCATAATGGCGGTGCAGTTAGACTGTATATCATTCAAGTAAGCCTAGTTATTATACATAAGTATGTTCCGGAAAATGAATAATAACTCCATGTCCAAGCAAGCAAAAATTCACACCCATACAATTTATGCTATCATTTTTATCGCCAATTTATTTGCAAGTAGTGTTCATTGCTGAAGGTTTTATTATTTATACCCTCCCTCGTATCACACTCTTCAGGGAATCGGAGACACCCACCCTACAATCAAAATATGATATACTTTATGAATAAACCTTCTTAAACAAAAAATTAAACATATACAGGGTGCGGCAGAAAGACCTCCCCGATTTGGGAAGGATGTAGCTATGGGTAGGGTGGGAGTACAGCAGTGGGGATTGTGCTGTTAGAGAGCTGTGTCCATGCCGTTTTCAGTACACATTTTGGCTTGGACATGACAGCATCGCACTTTTGTTGTTGAGGAGTTAATTCAAAATGGTGGTTTGCCGATAACAACACCACGTGCCTTTCGCATCCGCTTTTGGTCCTGTTGTGAAGTCCTTGGTCGACCAGTAGGTTTCCTTTTTAATATAGAACTTGTTTGTCTGATGTTTGACACAAAATACTGAATTGTTTCTTGTTGGGAATGGGATCACATCGACCGATCGCGAAGCGGATGAGAAAGGCATGCTGCGTAATCGGCGAACTGTCAATTTGAATGAACTCCTTAACAGCAAATGGGCGATGCTCTTCTGTCCAAGCCATTATGTGAACTGAAAACGGCATGAACGCAGCTCTCTAACTGCATAATCCCCACTGCTGCACTCCCAACCTACCTCTAGTTACATTCTTCCCAAATCGGGGAGGTCTTTCTGCCGAACCCTGTACATTAATTCTTCTTGTAATTACAGGTAACTCGTGCACAATATTAATAAGTGCTTAGCAGATGCTCAGCAAACAATAGGAAATTGCAAAGCAAAAGGTTAATTAATTTCATGAGAAATAACATTTTTTGCATTGCAAATATTAATTTCTGACAGTAAACATCAACTTTTTTTAATAACTCTCATAAAAGAATAATAATTATCATTAGACTTCTCATTGGAAATAAAACAAATGTTAACATTATGGCCAATAATCTGCACAGACATTAGTAGATCAGAAATTATCCAGTTTTATTTTTAATTCCCCAAAAAACAAATTTCAGCAGCATCAAAAAGAGAATGCGTTAATTTCCGATTTTAATCAATTGATTTTTAATTAAGTCTATGTGAAAATATTTTATTTCCGCCAGTTTTATTAGTTCATTGTCCGAACACAAAATTCAAACTGCAGACTATATTTACTTCCAGCCCACATACTATAAAAAAATTCCCATCTATACAAATGCTACATATGCAATATGAAAGGGAATGAAATATGAAATATGAAATGTACCTAGTCACAAGCCACATCATCAACACAGCACATGTGGATTATTGACAAGTTGACCATGCATTTGGCGCTATTTTTCTTGATCGAATATAGTTTGACGCCAGTTGCAGCCGACAATGGCGTCGAAATACGAGTTGAAAGCAGGAAAGTTAGTGCTGTACGTTGAAACAAGGAGAAAACAAAGCGCTTGCCATGCAGTCATTAACGGATTCTGGCACAAACAACAGAACAAGGGCACCCATTCAATGTGCCATGCGCTAAACATTCATCTTGCCTTGGCACTAACCGAGGTATAGGAGGCTTTTACTGATGTACGAATATTGCATCCAAAGAGAGATGGCCTTTGCCCCCTTATGTCGACGCCATCTGGTATTTCGGTAACAACACCACTCGTCATAGCACGAAAAACTTTCTTCTCTAAAATATAGTATACATATATATATTTATATTTATATAGCCATGATATTCTGTCTGGAAACTGCAGCATATAGGTACTACAAATGTCAAATGTATACATACATACATACACATATACATTCCTGCATTATATTCATCATGTACATTTTTATCCCCAGCACAGTTCTAAGCTGATTTTTTGGTACTATCCTAATGAACATTATCCTCCTTAAATGAAGGTACCATTTAAAATTTCTATGTTTACAACTGCACACTAAAAACTTTTCACCTCAATTTACACTATACAAGTGACTTGAATCTTACTATTGGTCACATGAGTGACCAGATGCACAACAGAGAGCACAATTTTATGAAATCTGCATGTCTTGCTAACAATTTGGATGTAAATTGTGTTCAAAAAATCTTTTATAAAGTTCAACGAAAACTGCATGACCCTCCCACACAAACTACTGTCCCACTAAATAACTCCCATCACCACAATCACAACAAATACATCTCTCCCTACAAACCTCTACCCTCCATTATTGATACAAACATTTACCCACTAATTTCTTCCAAAAATGATTAGATTTTGTTACAATACAGGGTGGGACAGAATAATGGGCGAATTTGAAATGACTGTGAAAAAAAGTATTCCAAAATTTTTTGTCATCACATTAAAGAACATGAAAAGGCATTTAAGAAAAGTAATTTTTCATAATTTCATTTTTGAATAGTTATAAATGTGATGTGAAGTTAGAAATGTGATTACTCTGTGATGGATCATTTGTAACAGTGCACAACAGTAACAGCATCTTAACATTTAATTTTTTATTGTATTCTGACTAGTGCAGAAAGCTTGTTTGCAGCAATGCAGTAAACATTAACATTAGAGGACATGAAATGCTATCCCTAACCCTCCCCCAAACTCACTTCCAGATGAACTTGAGCGAAATAGACTGAGCTATATCTCTGGGGCCTCATGGTGCACTTGAACTGTTAACATTAATCGGAAACTTTTAATTTATAGACGTGGTTGAATAGCCCATTGCTTTCTTCCATCTCTAACTTGCCAAACCCCATGGAGCTAAGGCTTTAGCTTTAAATTTTCACGACCCACCATGCCGTTGTGACCGCGGCTAGCATCTCAAACGTGCTTCTTTCATCTATTGCCAACCAACCACCGAGAGTCTGGAATTAAATCCTTCTTCCCTGGGGGTTATGATGGGCAAGAAGCAACAGAAGTAGTATAAAAGAAGAAGAAGAAGAAAAAATGGAAGATGGGTCAAATGTAAAAACCGAAATGTTTCCTTTCGTTTGAACTTTCTCGGATCGAAAGCCAGCATCGATTAGAAAAAGGTGCCCTCCGCCAGCTGAAGCAGCCATCAATAGCACATGTTACACGGATGATGCCATTATGCAAAGGAAACAACCCTTTTCTAACTCACAGAAGGATATTTTCCCTATGCAGGTTTTCTTTTGTCATGTATAACAACATGGGGCCTACATGCAAGCCTGTGCACCTAACAAAACATGAATGAAAACACATTATGAGAGAGTTTTTGTTGTGGCGAGATTAATTGAGCATGAGTTAACAGTAAACCATGCTGGGAACTGTTGTCTACACCAACCATTGAAATGCATCGCTTTTAACATCATTTTGATAACATCAATGCATTATCATTCAACTTATTATAATTAGTGTCCCTCGATAATTTGTTTTGTTTTGAGTAAACACACACTACTTGGCATTTTCAAATATCAGCTGGAAAACACATGTAATATTCATTAGTTTGATATTGCCTTTTCTCGTGCAGCGGGAGGAAAACTATAATATATCTAGCAGCTTATTTAAACATGGACAGAATTATTAGCTATACGAAATGAATTACATTATTGTATAAGTCATACAGAAAAATTCAATATAATGAGAATCTGGGATCAACAACATTACCTACATAACATAGAACTTTTCGAAAAATCTCCAAAACGTTTTATTTCCCCACTCAAACATTGTCTTTCAATCTTTTGCAAGTAGAGAAATTTCGACAAAGATGAATGTTGTTTTCCATCAATTTGCATGTTGCGGCCATTTGATCGCAATTGCACTTTCATTCCCAGGACACCACTTTAATGCCTTTCAGATATTTCAACTTCTATTCACGTTCTTAAGATGGCAAAAATTTAGATATATATACGCAGATGAAATTAACGCCTCGTGTTCTGTGCAAAGAATTGATCCATAGGGAGTGTCGATTTTCAATTCGCAAAATACTCTTAGCTGCTGTAGGGACCAGGGTGAATAAGGGAAAGAAGTCTCAAATTTTCGCCCACTTTCATGCCACTCATCCCACAGGCAAAACCATTATTTTGGCCCTCTTGTGACGGCATTCCTCCTTTTCATTTCTGCCGCACCAGTAATGGAGAAAAGTGTAATGGGTGCATGCCACATAGTATAGAATAGTAACGTACACTAAAATTGCACCATTGCTATTTTGGGGGTGACCTAATTACCAACTATTACACAATGTAACAACGATACAAGTGAGAGCACTGCTATAAACATTTATGAAGAGCCATTTGATACAACTCCTGTTGGTCCGCGCCATTAGGATTTTCATACTAAGTCTGTGTACAGTGCATATAACATGTACTTCACTTGCGTTTTTATAACAAGAAACTAAATATTCGGTTGAATTTAAACCTGCCAAAGTTGGATATCTTGAAATGTAAGCTCATTGCGATGCCCAAGCACCAAGTGTCATGGAAGGAAAACTATCACTATCCCGTGTCATCCCATATTGAAAGTTGGACGCCATCTTGAAATTAACCGATTTCAGTAAACTCCACCCTCCTGTTATGTTGCACCGCCCAATTCTCCTCCTATTCAAGATGGTGGTCAGCTAGGGGAGAAATTTGCAGTGAGAATCCTATAGAAGCTAGCTAGATAGCTAGCAACAAGTATCCCCTAGAGGTCCGCCATATTGATGCCTATGACGTAGGCAACCGGTGTTTCATTGGTTCATCGACTACGCTCCACTACGCCCATTGTCTTCTGTGATCAAATGTCATTGGTCTGAAATGGGCTAATTGTTTAAACTATCCACAAGTTTCTGAGGAGGGTTCCAGGAGAAATCCGCTGGGGGCGCTGTGGGCGAAATCGCGAAATTACTATGGCAAATCTGTCATTTTCTTCCTGTGTTACACAGAAAAACGAATACGCCACACAGCGGCGCATTAGTGCAACTGGCGCTCAGAAACTTGTGGATATATACAGGTTGAACCAAAGTCTGGGTCTTTGCACAAAAACTATTCATTCAATAATTTTGAAACTTGGTAATATATGATTTGAGGGCGATACTTCTCATTTAACATCCGCCAACTACGTATATGACTGTTTTGATTATATAGGTTACTGAAATTCGAACATTTGCCTAAATAACTTTATTAACTGATGGTGGCAGCTTGGTGCTGACCCTGTAAAGCCGATATAGGTCCTCCTCACAAGTGAACAAAAATAAGGTTAGCTCACATTCCTCACGCTTAGCGACTCGAGTCAGCCATGTTAATTAGTCTCAAGTAATTTGCTGCGTTTCCATCTCGTTACGCGTTGCTAAGCAAGCACCACGTATACATACATACATATGCATCTAGTATATTGGAGATTACGAGAAGAAGATTCGGTCCTTAGCAAAAATAAAATCTGCACAACACTCGAGAAATGAAAACACGTTTACATGCGCAAGTTGCCTGCTGCCAAATATACAAAGAGTTCTCCAAGAGCGAACACGTGCTCCATTCCTTTGTTTGGTCCATGTGCCTTTAGAGTCAAAAAATCGATGGCTTGTTGACATTTTTTCGCTATAATGGTTTTACACGATGCAAACGTCAATGTAAAGAATTCTTTAGAGACTTAAAAAATATAATGAGACTACTAAAAGAGCGCACAGTAAGCAGTTCTTTCGATTGAATTTAGTGTGCAACATTGCACATCCATTTTTAATTTAATTTGCATATGATGTTACACTCAGACATATGGCCATTTTTAACTTTTATGTATCTATACACGTTGACAAATTGTATCGACCAATAATACAGCATTGAATATTCTTCAACTGGTCTACAGTATAAAACTATACGAGGCTCGTACCAAATGTAAGGGCCGATTGATTATAAAACAATAAAAAAAAAGGGGAATGTATGAATTCGAGGCAATAACCTAAACTTGCATCTCAAAGATTCAAGGAATAATACGTATGCAGAGGTTTTTAAAAACCTTGTTATGCACAGTACCAAAAGTGCTTCGAAAATTATGCAATTATGTTTAGAAAAAATGACACGGTACTATACAGTAATTACACGTCACGTGACACACATATACAGAGATATATATGTAGTCACTCACTTAATTCATTCGTTTAGTTGAGTCACACGTGTGCCGCAATAAACTACATATCCATCCTATTGTTAGGCAAATGAATCTTTCTGAAGTAAATTGTGCGAGAAAAATTGAGCCAAAATCGCACTTTCCCATATATATCAATCACAAGCAGCGAGATGTTCATTTGATGCACAGAACAAAAGCGACCCCTTTGGCTTGCCTGCAATACTCAGCCCAGCATTGCAGCAAAGCCATGTCTGTACACGGTGCAATTCATACGTTTTTATTTCTCTTATTTGTTCTTTTGTATAATCAATCGGACCTTACTTTTCAAATAAACCCTCGTATTTGTTTCCTTCCCAAAGAAATGTTATAGCCCATTGATTTTCAATATGAATTTACATTAACAAAATATGTTAAATGTTATTGTATAATATATACTATATAACTAAAATCATCACTTTAAAATGAGAAAACGTTTCACTCTTAAGTTGAACAGCAATTAAGTTAATATGTGAGGATTCCTAAATATTTCTTGTGAGCTTGGCCATCATCACCAAGGTTGTTCACATTAAATAATTTAAACTTTATGGACAACATCACTTTACGCACGTATTATTTGCTTTCACATGACTCATCACATCAATTTCAACTTTTTACAGTAATTACTGTGAACATCAAGCTACACAACGTTTATATTATTTTTAGGACCAGGGCCCACATTTCTCTGTGAAGTGAAGATACAACTGAACATGCCATCCCAAATGAGCATTATTCTATACTTTGTGGACTGACTGTAGATTTGTACATTGTCAAACATAATGCATTAAATTGATATGATTATGCTCGACAACTTTCAAATTGGGAGTTTCTTCATGGTATCATTATTCATTGCTCCGCCTTCCAAAGATATTTAGGTATACAAGATCACCAATTGTGGTAGAGAAGCCACCTACGCCAGGTTCCTCCTTAGCTCCGTAACTGTCACAATTAGCAGACCTTGTCCATCTCATTAGAAGTAATGACGTTATTTCAGTACAACGCCTTTTTCGCCTATACATAATTAAGGCAGACTGAAATCACAAGGCGCCATTGGCGCATCATAGTCCATAACCGACAAAGATTTCCTAGTTGCCATGGCAACTTTTATAGACCCAGTGCACATGAATACTTTAAACAATTTTCATGTCTCACCACTCCCAGGCAAAGAATTTTGACAAATGAAAACGCCAACGTGTGGTTTACAGTGTACATTTTCGCTCTGCACTTCCCATTCCGGATTTGTGCTATCCGATTGCGGCCACTTTTCAAGAAAACTGCATTATTATTCATTTCATTCTCACACCAGTCACAACACACCCACACACCTGACTAGATACGTTCAAATTTATAATAGCGTTTACATGCACCAGCAAAAATTATTACCAAAACGCAATTTTTGCAAGCCTTCGCAGAGATTGGAGTCATCAGTGCACCTTTCCGGGAAATTTCAGCCATTATGCAATTCTTATATCCGGTTTACGTACAGCTAATACACGCTTATCAAGCAATATATAAGAAGATGTGGATAGATTGTGTCCTGGGAATCCGGTGACGAAAAGAGCAATTTTCTTAGGCAGGAAGTTAGTGCCGACCAGCAGATCGTCAAACTTCCTGCTCCATCTCATGGTCCTTTTTTCTTTTATGAACAACGAGACAAACGCACTAAACTACTACTATCCACCACTATATGCACCATCGTAAAACATCCTTTCTATATAAAAAGCCCATCTTTCTCTATTCCACTGCTTCAATCTGAACATGAAACTATAAGACAGACACTTCAATAGAATCGCATTATAACTGTGTTATTGCCACTTAATTTTGGCCTTTTCATGTAAAATATGGCCATTTGCCTGCATATTCCTCACAGTCATTGAATATGAACTCTTATGGAAAGTAATTTGTTTTCATAGTTTTGAGAAAAACGCATACAATAATTTGCTATAGCGTTATGCGCACAAAATTTTATACGCTGAACATATTCTGCGCAGCTGTACTGTCATTGGCAATCGGCAAAAAGAACATGGGAAATGCAGTTCATATATACAGGGTGGTACAAAAGTCCATCATGTTGATTTAATGGTGGAATGGTTAGAGGTAGTGTTGTTACATTAATTATAGCTATGCTACTACTATAGGTACATCTGACAGGTGTATATTTTGACAAATTGATGCAATGCAATTTCACGGTACATAAAATATTGCAAAAATGAAATGTGCAATTATCACGCGTAAGCAAGGCAGGATTGCAGTTATATAGGTCCACAATATTAGTTGTGCATATATGCATGTATAATATAGGAGCTAGATCATGCCCAGTTACTTCTCATTTTGCCAACTAAAAGTCTGCAACACACATTAATCCTTATGAATTTAGGTGCTAGCTACATAACTGCTATCTGGCCATCATAATACACGCTTGCATCTTGATATTACTCGTCGCATGAATAGAGTATTTATCACGGATCGTCGTTAACGACTCACAGCAACGACTAGGCCAACATTTATTACTTAGCGACGTAATTTCCGCCCAGATGGGGTCTCTATATTCAAAATATTCGCCGCCAATATATTAATAATGTAACGGGTTAAAGGAAGCTACCCAACTCATCATACTGCACATATCATATTCAAATGACTTTTTGTTCTCTTTCTTTCTTTTCCCATCAACAAACAAATATATATTGACAATGCACATGCATATATACCTACTGCATGCATAGTAAGTAATAAAGGAAATTTTATCCAGCACTTTTCGCGTTTACGTGATGAATGGGAATATTTTGGAAAACGCGCTGTAATGAAATCCGATACGAGTAATGGTTGCAGGAGGAAAATAAAGTCTTGCAAATAAAACAATTTATGCATGCATATATATTTGTTTATATGTGCTGTGTACATATGCAAGTTGGGGTCCAAACATACATGTAATCGATTGAAAGTTCTCACTGTGCGAGGGAAAGCATCATAGCTGAAGCGCCACCATTTTCACATGTGGACGATCAATATGGCACCCTACAGCACCCATTTCAAACAATATGAGCTAATAACAAAGAGATTAGAGTTCTATTTTAATAAAAATTACATAAGGAAACATAACCTGATGCATTTGTTGTATAGGAAACTTAAGAGGGCCTCAAAATTAATGTAATAGTTTTCCATATGATCAATTCTCCCTGATAAATACATTGTTCTACCCCAAAAAGTCTGTATATATCTAAATATATTTTAATAGCACTTGTCAATACTAGGTTTTCTTAGAATCACTTTGCCAAAACTTTATTTGGTTCCAACATTTAAAATTACAATTTTAAATTAATAAGTAATTCATATTATTTTCAACATATTTTGGTGATAATTTTATTAAATTATTACTAGCTCACATACAGTATGTTCAATAGTGGACTAATACTGACTTATATTGAAATCTATTTAAATCATAACATGTTAATTGTCTTATTAATGACCGATACTTGATGCTATAGAATGGGAATTTTATGTACAGTATTAAAAAATCTCATATTTAAATTATTGAATTATGCACATATTTCTAATTGTAAATTGGGATATTCCCAATGTTGTAAATAGAATAAAAATACATATTAGTGGCATTCATTTTTACAGAGATACTATGTAGGCTACTCATTGTACGGTACTATAAATATTAAAGTCCAAATCTGTATTCAAAACGATAAAGTTAACAAATATGCAGTCAATCCATCCAATATTGAATGTCGGTCCTCATAAGCTGGCCACAAAACAACAATAGATTGTACTTTTGTAAGATTTTTACAGTCATGTATGGGAAGTATGTATATTTCATATGACCCAATTTCATAGCAAACTGATTTTTATGGTTTAATTCAGAACACCATTTCAATTGTTTTACCTATAACACTTAGAGAAAATGTCATTGCTTCATTAGTATATGCAGATTATTCAATCTAAATGTCAATTATGCACTGTTTTATGGCATATTTCCACAGTTAAAAATGAAGAATAAGTAGAGAACTGGAAGGGTTTTGCATGATCATTAAAAAACCTAACTTCCAACATCCGGCAAAACCACCACATTTCCCCTTATATTCATTTCCGTTTCACACTCACAGTTCAATGAAACTTCACTGTTGCAGCATCCGGAGAAAGAACCAAAAACGGTCATTGACTCGTGTCTCCCCCTAATCTAACAAAGAACCCCTACACATAAAATATGACAAATCCCCGGAATATGCCCTTCCGTTTTCCGTTGTGTACATATTATGATTACAGAAGCTAACAATAATACAGACGAACTTCAAAATCAGAAGCAGAAATATATTCTTTTAGTAGAGGACTTCACTTACCTCATTATCCCAACAGAGGCAGCCATCATCATTATTGAGTCCACCAGTAGAGGGGATGTGTACATGTTTCTGGATCAAGCTGTGGGTGTAAAGCAGGTGCAAGTGCAAATGGTGGTACCTGCAACAAAGAAAAAGGGAACATTTGCAGTTGTGGTTTTTGTATAAGAGGATAACATAAAACACTGAACTGGACATTTAATGGATGAAATCTGCGCTGCTATATTGGATATTAATATAATTACACTACTGAGTGCTCCATGGTTTCTTCAAGGCAATTGCACGGATAATACAACAGTAAATTTTGTAAGTAAATCACTTTAATTACTATTTAGCTACTGCAAATTTAAGTTACATTGTGATAATTGTGATAGTACAAGAAGTGTATAGTGAATCCAAAATGGTAACAAGTGTTCGAGAATATAATCAAATATTATTATCAAATATTATCAAACACATGTTATACCATTTTGGATCCATGCACATGATCCCCACAAAAATATCTCTTATTTTGTAAGGCTGTTAGTGTAATATTTGTTGTTAATATACCCAAAGATTTAAATGTGAACTTCATTGCATTTTTCACCTTGAGACAGATTTTTCCAAAATGGTGAAAATTGTGAAAATTACTAACACTTTGCATCCTATTCTTTATACAAATCTAAGTATTATTAGATAATTCAGATATGAAACAGCACCTATATATGCACCAACACACACATTTACATCATTAACCAAAATGTTTAAACCCCACAAAGATAAAGATATCATTTTAACTTATATTTTTACATAGAACTCTGAAGCCATGGCCATCCAACAACTAGATATACAAGAAACGTCACTGAATCCACTGCATATCATCTCATTAATCTTCGACTACAATAACAACTGTGATGTAATGTGAGACATATTAATCTGGCAATCAGTAAGGAATGAAATACAATGGCCAGACAAGAACAAAGGACACCCACATGGTCCAATTGCTTTGCTGTCCTCCATATTACAGTTAGACCAAAACCATTTGCAGTCACAAATCCATCTAATGCAAAGACTATTGATGAGAAACGTGAATAACACCTAACTCCTGCATGGAATATAATACCTATCTAATGAGTGTCACCCCTACATCAAGGCCATGTGTATGACGTTCATCCTGAGTGAGCCCATCAAGCATGCACTTAGCCGTGGTGTTTGCAGACCGATGTGGACCAACTTCACCGAGTGTGTTGCTACTGAAGTGGTCATTAGCTCAGGCATTCGTTTCAATGGGGTCATTTCTACCAGGGTTCTTCAGTACCTGGAAATCTCAGCTGATGCTCGACTTGCTGTTTTGGTTGTAGCCCTTTGTTTGGGTTTACTGGTCATGGTGGTCAACGGTTGGCTTGTTATCAGTTTGCAAGGAGCTGGACTCTTCACAAAGCCCACAGCAGCCAGACATCGCCAAAGACATGTGATCTATCTAATTACTAGCCTACTAGCTGCCCATTCCCTTCATGGAGCTGTAACAGTATACTCTATGACGTCACTACTGGCCTCTGCATCAGGAACCACTGTTCGAACATTTCGAAATAAACCCTCCGAGTGTTTAGTTGCAAACTGTTTGATATTTTCATCAATGTGTGCTACACTTCTTCATCACGTGACAATAGCCATAGACCGAATTCACAGTATCCACAGGCCACAGAAACAGGCATTTTGGTGGACACCAAAAAGGATATTTGGAACAATTGCCATTCTATGGGTCCTTGCTGTGCTGCTTTCCTTTTTGCCTGCAATGGGCTGGAATGAGCACTTTGCATATTGCATGTTCTTCTACCAGTTCACCAAGGATTATCTGTGTCTTCTGGCTTCAGTGTTCCTAGTTGGACTAATTACAACAGGGGCAATTTATTCCTACATTGCAATGTCTGCTCGAAAACTAACAGTTACAACTTTTAACGTGACCATGGGAAGAATATGTCATAGGCATGATGCAAGTTTGACTGTGACGGCGGCCATTTTGGTTGCAGTCAGTGCAATTTGCTGGGCACCATTGTTCCTGTTTCTAGTGTTCGCGTGCCCTCAGTGCCCTTTGCCTTCAGACAATGATTTCATATTGATGGGGACCTTCTGCCTTGCCCTTCTCGCTCCTCTACTAAATCCAATAGTATATGCCATCCGAATGAAGAGAATACGAATTATGCTTACAGAAACCCTCAAGCAAGTTTGTTGTAATGTTAAGAAACGAACAGGTAGTTTTGAAGTTGGTGATGGAAGATCCAACGGGGTTGCCTTCACTTCTGCCACGGGCATGACAATGGCCCACATAGGAACAGCGAACAACTATCCAAGACAATTTTTGGGTAAGGTATACAAATTTTCGCTGATATACAGGGTGTTGATGTGAATGTGTTACAAAGTTCTAGGGTTTGGAGGGTAGGACATTAGTTTTGCCAATAAACCCATGGTCAAGGAAATGCGACATCAGGTCACTGAAGGTCAAAGTGACTGGTTAAGTAAGTTGCGTCTAGCTGGTTCTGAGTGGTTTTGACAGTGAAACACCATAAAACGTTGCAGAAAGATTGTGTCATTAAGTTCAGCCATGGCAACTTAGACATTTGGGCCCATTACTGCTCCGTTATTCAGCCTGTAGCGCCTTAGATGTTCATTTCCAACCACAGGTTTATTAGCAACACTACAGTGGCCACAACCAGAGTTGAACCTTAAATGCACCCACCTCCCCCTAAACTTAAGCTGGTCCATTCCGTGGTAATGGGGGCAGTCAGGTTTGGTGAAGTCATTAACTATGGAAAATTCTTAGAAAACACCCGATTGCACCTGTGGATGCATTTGCAACAAACATGAATGTCCCCATTACCATGGAATGGACCCCCATAAGTTTAGGGGGAGGTGGGTGCATTTGAAGCTCAACTCTGGTTGCGGCCACTGTATTCCCAAATGTCCCATCCTAGAACTTTGTAACACATTCACATCAACACCCTGTATATTAAAATCCGTCCAGAGCTATGTTTATGTAGCCATTTTAATTATAAACACTGTATTAAAATATATGATGTATATGAAAACAGCCATTTTGTGCATTTATGTACTTCAATTAACCTTATAAGTATATTGGCACCTCTTCACATAAGCTTTAGGAAATTAGCAGGTTCTTTGAGCAATGATTTTGGCGTGGTCTGTAACGTGGACAAATGTTTGGGTGGGGTTGCCAATATACAGCAATAAACTAGATAGCATTTGCTCATTTTATCGGATTATACAATATACATGTACTTCGTTCATTAATTTTTCATGCTTGTTTACTGCTTGCAGATAGCATACGGAGCGACATGCTCTACTAAGGGCAGTCACAACTATCAACCCAGTTCCATACAAATTTCATATGCAACATTGGAGTATTCATTCATACAGAGCAAGCAATCATCGATATCTTGCGATTGAAATCAGGTGTCATATATATTTCGTCCGCATGCATAACCAATGACAATGACATTCCGTGTAATGTCAACATAGCGAACACTACAAGCAAAAATACATGCAGCAAATCGTGTTGGAAAATGATGATGTGCAGCAGTAAAGCATGAATATTAGCTGCAAAATGTAGGTTAAATTATTATAATAGGCGAATACAATGGAATGTGCATAAATTCAGAGGAATTGTTTATATGTGGAATGTGGAAAATTGAAAGAAAAATTGATGAATATACTACATAGATTTGAAGGTTGTATAGCATGTAGCATTCATTACCAAATCCGGTATTATAAAAGATACATAATTTTATGAATAATAAATTATATAAGAGTTTAATGATAAAACTGGAAATCAGCTATAGGAGTACAATTTACACGATTATCTTTTAATACCAAATAAGTATGGAACTAACATTTGTTAATTTAGCTACCATTTAATTCACAAATAATTTAGTTATCAACTAGGTATAAGTGGTTGTAAAGCTATTGTCTAAATTAAGTGTTCTGTAAGCATACATGATTATAAACTTGTGAATTTGAAATTTCCAATGCACATACAGTATTATTTGGCAAACTGTGATAACTGATTGGCAAAACTATGATAATATTATTTAGTATAAACATTATAATTGGTTTCATTTGTAATGCATTATTTAGAAATTAATTAGGAAAGCAAATATACAGTATTCCAATTTTTCTATAAAGGTGTAAATTCCTCAACTACAGGATTAATCACACATTTTTGAATGATCTATTCAAATATACCTGTACAATATTGTTATACCCTTTTATAATTCATTTAAAAGTTGATATAATCTGATTTCATAAATAATATTGAGTTATATTCAAGCTATTTCCCAGGTAAAATAGGTGATGTATTGTGAAACAACTGTTTTAAGATGCATTACTTATTTTTCTATATCATTTAGTGTATTAAAATAAATAATTATTATTTTTCTAGCATTTTTTCCCACTTTTGCAATGTGTGACATGCATTGCAGCGCCGTACCATTTCATTGGTCGATAATATTAACCCAACTAAAGCTGCTTCAGCTGAGGACGTTTTCCAAGACCAACATTCAACCAAACAACAAATACCCAATTCTATAATATACCAAGGAATATTACCAATATTGCTTATTTTCAGTCAATTCCAATCTGCATGGACACAGTACATTATATTAAAAAAGAACAGGATTCAGTCATTCAAAAATGATAACCTATTTCTGAAGCCAATTTTTGCAAATTGAAGGATGTGCATATATTGTCGACAACACTATATAAAAAATTCTTTAATATTTGAATAGACTACTTCCGTATGCAAGAGAGGGCGGAAATGTAATTTCAAAATGTGGGTTAAAGAATCAAATAAAAGCGTACAGACTAATCATTGCGAAATAAGTCATATATTCATATCTGAAACGTATATATGCAACATCTTCAATGAGATACAGACTATGTCAAGGGATTTTCAATGATTCTGCAAGAGCAGATCACTGAGCAAAATGAGCATCGGTTCAGCGGTTATGAGAAGATAGCAGATGGGACACAATAAAAACACTCCAAACCTAATACGTATTGTACATATATAACCGAGAAATGCAAGACAGGAAATTGAAAAGTAATATAGCCATATAGTGCTGTTTCAAATTGTATCTATTATGCCAATCCATATATCTTGAAGAGGAAATTCAGTAGGAAGATCAGTCAAGAAAATGTATTTAGATGTACTTGAGCACGTGAAATGCTCAGATCCGAAAGAATTATATCAGCTCAATTCCTGTACTGAAAGCTTTCCTATATAACAGTTAAAACAATTTATAAAAAGAGGATAAGCAACAACAATCCTTGCATTCAATCTACACATCATTCGGCTTTTTCTTCAAATATACCAACCGTCTAACGAATTTCTAACTTTTTCCAGAACATCAAATACATAAAGCAAAAGATGCTTACATAGTAACAAACCACATTAATCCCTTGAAAACTGATGAATAAGTGGAATGAACCATCAAATTTCAAAAGTCTCATGCTTAATTGGTATTTTGTTCTAAGCAAATTAGAACAGAAAAACAGAAATCAATAAACGAAATTATGTATGTGAAGACCCAAATATTATTCATTTCCCAGGATTAAGAAAAAAATCCAGTGAATTTACAGTAATCAAGGACAACAAAAACCCCCAGTATATTTCCAGGATTTCAAGGACAATACAAAACTCCAGTATAATTCTAAGTATCAGTAGATACCCTGTTTTTTGCCAAGATAAATTGGAATTTAAGATAGGCTACAGATATATTTTTATATTCTTAAATTAAATTAAAGTAATATACATAGATGCATATTTCCTCAGATTTGGAATGCAAAATCAAAAGACTATAAAAACACCAATGTCCATCTGTTCATTCATCTATTTTCACTGTGGCATCATCTACCACCACCAGAGGCATTCACACATGTCCACTCCTACTCCCAGGTGAAGTTCTTTCTAACGTAATAAACCCTGAAACGTGCAAGGAATACTGAATGATTCAACCCTAAATTCAGGCAAGTTTCAAATTTGATAAATAACTCCTATAATTTGCCTAAACTTAATACTTCATTATATGGCATCCCCAGTATCAATCACATCATAGTAGGTACTATGGGTGGATACCACTTGGAAACCAGTCTGACAGTGGCTCTCTTCCTATCTTAGAGTTATTGCAACGAGCTTGCAGCTCATTGGCAGTTGCTTTTCATTGCCAGGCTACCCACACATGGTTGAGTGGTGCCAATTTGTGATTGAAGATGAAGCCCTGTTGTGAATGGCATGACATCTGTTGTTGACATTCAGTATTAAACCACATCATACGCCCATAGATGCATGTCATTGCTTGATCAGAAAACATCTATACGCGTATACATTGATTTCTGAACTGTAAATCCATTGATACTGGATGAACCGTATGGTTTACCAAGTGACACATTATAGCTTTAGACTTTACCGTAGTTTTGCATATCAAGTCATTCAGCTATCTAAGCTATAAAACATAGTACCTAGGTCCTTAGAAATGTGCCATATATTAATAAATTAAATTAAACAGTTGTCTGAGCGGGCACCGTTGTCTCACCCCTTTAGTTCAATTAAAAACCCTCGAGTTTCCTTATTTTGTCCTTACTCTATTCACTGTTTTGCATAAATTGTTTCAATACATCTTCCCAATTCTCCTTTCATTCCTAACCGCTTAAATTTCTTCTTCAACTTTCCCATCTATTGTATCAAATGCAGCCTTTAAATCCACATAAAATGCAAACATCTTCCCTCATTTCTTCTGCAACTGTTTTACCACCAATGTTTGTAATATAAATATATTATCACGGGTGCATCTCCTTAGAAATGTGATCCCATCCCATACAATTTATTAAATGATGGACAACATGTTTAGATGTTAGGTCATCATCAGGTCCAATGATAATGCCAAACATGCAAAAATATACATTTTACAAATGCATAATAGGAAAAAAGTAATGTTTTCTGCAAGGGGCCACTAGTAATTAAATCCTTGACGTCTACCCCATAGAATCCTAATGCTATAAGAAATACTTATGTTCATCACCCACACTTTGC
This sequence comes from Glomeris marginata, assembly GCA_034696005.1. Taxonomy (NCBI): domain Eukaryota; kingdom Metazoa; phylum Arthropoda; class Diplopoda; order Glomerida; family Glomeridae; genus Glomeris; species Glomeris marginata. The sequence goes on along the minus strand of JAQFZQ010000076.1, from coordinate 4,665 downwards.
CCCAATTGGTTTTTTGTAAACATTTTGCAGCTATTGATGGCTTCCTTGAGATAGGTCAATTGACCACTTTTGTCATTACTAGCATTAAAAAGTAGGACATTTTCTAGCATAAAAATGTAAGATTATATTAATGAAAAAACAATGGTGATATTATGACATCTTTTTATATACAGTAAAGTCTCACTAATAATTTAGCCACACATTTTTACAAGTTACCTAATTCCACTATAGATTATAATTAAAACAGTGCTTTCATTGCAATTTAACTATATATCAATCGATCACTGCAGCATAAACCAAATGGGACATTTCTATATAGCCTACTCATTAAAATATGAAGCAACAAGGAAGAATAAGGTAACTTGACAGAACGAGTTAATGCGAAAACAAATATGTTTAGTTTGCTGTCTCTCTCTTTTCTCTAGCCTATCTTTCATCTGGGATAAGGAAGAAAAGCGTCATGCAGCAGTTATGATCTTTGTCTGGACGTAAGTTTGTTGCCGCAACATCTTGTATACAGATGCAATAAAGGGGCATGAAAAAGAGATGAGCATGTTGGGTAGGTATAGGTGAGGTATACATGCAGCTATAGAGGGGGAGATGAGAATCAACGCGCCATATCAGATATATCTATAAACGTCAAGAAGAAATTCTCTTTGGCCCTCCCTTAATGACATTTCACCTGCACGCTTCGCCGCCTAATGTGTCCTGGCCCAGACTAAAACATTGAAGAATGATATACAAAAAGAAAAGACGTGCACATGGCATATTATATTTGCAAGTCGATAGGCGTGCGGTGCTATGAAATGATCATTTTGCCGAGCAATTTGCGAATTAGCCTGCGATGCATGCCGAGCGACAAATTGCTTTAATACTCATTAAAGTGCGCCGCGTGTCGCACTAATAAACCGGTAGTGATTCTGTGCTTTCTGGCGGCGAAAACTGCGACCCCCATGTACACTACCATTTTAGCACACGCACATATCTATCCATACATACACCGTATATAGTAGTAGTAGTATGCATGTATATGCTTAAATCGTTTCGATTCTGTACATCGATTAAAATACTCTGGCTAAATTGCAACCTTGCATGCAACAACCCCCAGCAATGCAGTCACCACCACCACCTCCTCAACCCTTCATGTTAATTTGCCGAAAGCTGTCGTCTTCATTCTCTGCAATTTCAGTTAAAACAAACTGCTCTCTGCTCCATTTTAGCTCTCTCTTTCTCTCTCTTAATCCCTCTTTCTGTCTATTTATAAGGGAACTTGAGTTGCATCCTGGCAAGGATTGGGTCGGCAAATTTAGTTGGTTATGAGCGAGGAGATGAAAAAACAGCAATAGCAATCTGAAACGGGTCAGCTGCGACCCGCTCATGAACATTTATCAGCTCCTATATCCCATCTCTTACAGTGCAACTTGGTTCCTGTCTCAACAATTTCCAATTTGTCTTTGTGAGTTATAAAAAAAACCATGCCGGAACATTACGCATAACGAAGACCTCAATAACGAATATATCCTTAGTGAATTGCCTATATGTACGTTAGATGGATCAGGTAGGGTGACTTTTTAGACGGACCACAGATCACATTAACGCCAATTAACTGCAAAAAAATGCTGCTATTCTTCATGTGACTGATCACTTTTAATTCTGTTTGCACTCTGAACAAAGTTACACTAAAGGCATTTGAATCATATAGGAAAAATAAAAAATATTAAAGAATTTAACAAGATGGCTGCCTATGGTAAATGTAAACTGTAAAGAATGCAAGATTGAGACAAAACGAACATTTTATCCCATGTGCAACTTGGGGTCAGCTGAGATGACACCTTTTCTAGAGCAAGCAAAAAATATTTGTGGGGGTCTTTATTGGTGCTGCATGTCTATGCAACGGCAATATACAGGGTGTTATGCAGCTCGGAGCAAAAAATTAAAGGGGTTGGATGGGATGGGCTAACAATCACATTGTCTTCGTTATGTACCACCAAGATGATTACTAAAGGAGCTATGGGCTTCTGAAGTTAGGTCAAAAATCCCTGAAAGTAGGCAGCCACACAGAACCTGCAGGGAAGCGCGATTACAGGTGACAGCTATAGGTAGATGCAAGGTGCTGCTACATGTCACTGCAGAAACCGCATGACACATGCATGTTAATACGAGTTGAGCCCCCCTACTGGCTTACATAGACCCGAGATTATTCATAATTGTATTATTTATTATAAAAATAAAACCAATGTCTCCATTGTATATAATGTAAGTTATAATATACTCAAGATAACGCACTATACGAGCCTTGCAAATTGTGTTGTAAAAAGTAAATTGATATGAAACTAAGCTGAGTAGCTCTAAAACTTTCGCACATTATTATTAATAATTTAAAGTAGACACTACCTTCATGTATCCTGAATATGCTGCACTATGGCGATGATTTTATCCATCAACCTCGTGTCAACATTATTTTTCAGACAACGTAACCCAAAAGATTTATTACCACTCATGTTCTAGGGCCTATTCATGCATGCAGCTTCAGGGTGGAGGATAGAGATTTTTTTACATTATTTAATGCTGTAGATGAATTGATTAATAGCGAAAAAAATATGCTGTTGGGTAGGGTATAAGAAATGAAATTTATGCAAAAATTAGGAAGCAATGTACTGTGTTCAATTAAATATGTCAGAAATGTAAAACATTTAACATGTAAGCACGCAGTGGAACCGCAAAGTTGGAAATCAGTTGTACGTGAAATAATGCGCATAGTTTCCCTAATTCATTCTACTGTAAGCGCCATGAAAGATTGTGCGGAAAATGACTCACACACGGAAGAGTCGACTCATTTTAGGGGTCGGGGTTCGATGCACCTGCGTGCGGTAACGAACCGCTGCCAGCTTGTTTTTTGATATTTGCTTTCATTTGCCAAATACCAACTATGCAAAGGTTAGCTGACACACTGTAGTTGTCACCTCAAGTAACTTCATGTGACAACTATTTGCTGCAGACATTGTTCAAATGAGTCAGACAAAGATAACTCCGTACATTTGACCAAAGGTACATCTCAACAATAGATTAGGCATGTTTGCTTTTACTATCATTTTGGAAGCAAAATTTGCATATTCATAATGCACATGTGCAGAGTATGTTGCGCCCTCTGGTGGTGCCAGACGTATTTGCAAAGTAACACTGTTCACATACCTTCAAGCAATATCATTAGCTCCCATTCAAAATTTAACCGTAATACCTCAGCATAGAAGAAACATTATTTCGCTGCACTTGTGATAACTAAAACTTTTGGAGTTAGCATTCTGTCACTAGAGGGCGCCCTCTCATCGCTCAAATCATAAATCATGATGGCAGCAAATGGCAAAGCTCTTACCTAAGATATCTGTCGCAAATAGCCTTAACTGCCTTCTAGAATTGGACTAGCAACACCATTGACTGGAATGACCTCAAATCAAGCAAAGATTTGCTCTAACAACTTGATTTTATTCTGTGCCATGACTGCAGGAGGCCTGCCTATATAAAACAATCATTGCACCATATTTGTGACTAATTATTCACAACTATTCGTATATTTACACAAGTCCTATTGCAATTTTTATGAAAATGAGCATAGAACTCTATAAATGTAATATTGGAAGCACAGAAAATGGTCAATATTTTAATTTTCTGCATGAACCATGGATCATGCAGCAAACCAATCTTTGATATGAAATCAATTTTATTTCGATCGACCCCTAGCTCGACCCTTACATTATTTTGCTGCTTTACAGGCTTTATTGAGACATCCAATAATTACTTCTGATTTCATGTGCTCTTTTTTATAATACTGAAAGCAAAAACATCCAGCACTGAAGATGATCATTTTGAAAGCAATTGGCGTAGAAATCAGTGTTAGCTCAATGCCCTAGCTTTTTATATCCCTTGCTTGCAATATAAATCAAGTACTATATATAAGAAAAAACAAATCTTCGCGCTATTTTGATATGGAAGCAATGTTGAAGCTATACTGCTGTTAGCAATTTCTCAATTTAATAAGCAGCCAAACTGTCACAGATTGTATCGATCGAGTTGATCCAGCAAGGCAGAAATAATTTCGCAATCGTTACATGAAAGCAATTATTGAAGTCAAGAGAGATATATAGAGAAGAAAAAAAAGAATGCATGCAATATTTAGACCCACGTGCGTTTCCCAAAGTTCACTGAAGATATGAAGTGATTCGCAAATCTGCTTCTGCGCATAGAGGAAATAATGGGAAAGGAGATCGAAAGGATTCTGGCAACAAGATCATGATGGATTTCAAATGTTGTCACCGGACAGCTAGATTGAAACATGAATTTCACATCTGCGCACCGATACTTTGTTTCACTTTCACTTTATATCGACAATGAAACTAAACCCTCACTCAACCCCCCCCCTCTTACAAAAGTCTGGCATTATTTAAAGATCCTTATAGTAAATCAAGTGGTTGCTCAACAACTGTGTGAGTTGTGCCATTGGGCAACTTTTTGTTCAAGTGTTTTGAAGAACATGCTCCAACCTTAAAGGTGAACTGACAGGGTTTTGTAAGGTACCCTGATAATTGGTTCGTTGTGTCCCTTATACACTGGCGCAACCAGAAATCCATTACAAATTAAAAAAGAAAGTTATACGCGTTTTACCGAGCA